>JAMKCH010040940.1:0-13135 GCA_023653785.1 Ophioderma brevispina | reverse complement strand
CCCCATAGTAACTTTACCCCTCTCCTAGGGGCCACACACAGCAGCGGATCTCCGACAGACATATTTGCAAAAGTTATCTGAATTTTCCTGTGTTCAGATATTGGTATCTCGTTCGTTTAATCAAAACCTTCTGGGCTGCTGCTCTATAGTTCTTGAAGGGGGGAGAGGGGCTTTCAATTTACCTTTCAATTTGTTCATTCAACCTTAACTTTTCTTACAAAATTTTAATGCTCAATCTATACACTAATAATTTTGAAAAAATGAAATTGCTTAAAAATAAAGCGGATATATTAAGTTTTGTACACCTTCCCATATTTTTGTCCCCTTCCAATGGAGTTCTACACATTAAACCACATTTTGTGTAAATGCATAGATACCTCGCTCATACTGGTCATGATATTCTTAAAGTGGTTTATTGTGGCACTGGCATGATAAAAGTACTGATAAAAAATATTGCACAAAATGAAATTGATTTGTTTTTAAACAAATTTGAAACAAATTATTTGGATCAGACTTCTTTGCATAAAAAATGCACAAAAACAAAACTGTTAAAGACACTTTGATATTGCTCTTGCCTGGTCCAGAAACTCATTCAGTTCAGTTCTGGTAGTTACAAATGTAAAACACACTGCCTGCAAGATCCCCATGGTGGGAAGCAAATATGTAAATGCACAAGTTCAACTTTTTTATTTATAAGCAGTAACTGTGTGAAAAGCAGTGAGAATGTTAAGAGAGGCTTTGCACAGTATATCTGGGGAATAAGAGTGGAAAACTCTGTGTGAGTGTTAGTACAGGTTTTCAGGGGAATAAGAGCAGTAAAGTCTGCAATACACAAAGAATTACCTTTGGCCTTTGGTCTACAGACCTAGCTCTTACCACTGACCTCTACACATAGATAACGGGCTGCAGCACAGTTGAATGGTTGCCGAGTGAAACAACAGGAAGGTGTATTTTGACCTGCACAATATGGCTTCACTTTATTGTCAAAGTTAAAGGAATTTTGTATAACAATAGAACATCTGTGTGGAACATGTGCACCAGCAGGTGTATGCATTGCTTTCCTGTTGTTTCAATCGGCGACTCCGACCCGCTATCCATGTGTAGAGGTCAGTGGCTGTTACAGTGCAAGCAGCAGTAGATACTAAGGTCGTATGGTGAAAGTATCATCGAGTCAGGGGTCTGACGGTTACAGGTGCATGGAGACAGACGCCAACGATGGATTTTGCTTTGACAAAATCCCCCCTCTGCTAAAGCACCAGGAGGATAAAAATGGGCTTCTTGAGTTTGGCGTAGAAACTATTAGTTCTTCAATGAAATCTTCCTTCAGCACTGATTTCTACTTCTGAATTTGAAGAATTGCTTTAACTGTTATTCCAGCTTATGACAATGCTACTTGGAATATAGGTAAATCAGAGAAAATAAAGGTTATTGAAAAGAGATCTTTATTTGGACCAGGTGATAATTGACTTTTGAATGTTATGTTTACAGTGTCCAAAAAGAGATCCCTTTTTAATAACCATATTGTGACAAAATGATTGTGGCAATGAAAACCCAGCTTGCGTAAATCCCATTGAAATAGGGGTAAAAATGGATCACCCTTGAAAATCTATCATATCTGTTTCCTCACCAAATTCCCTTTTCAATGTTTAAGTATAAAATATGCAGTTTGTGTAAACAGGTCAAGGTCAAATTTGAGTTTTTTCATGCACACTCTAAGCAGCATTTAGACTATATGTACATTTCCGTACGCCAAAAAATGCTTGCTACCATGCTAAAGAATAAAAAATCTCTTATTCCAGTCACATCTCCCCGATTCCAAAATCAGATTTCCTCAATTCCAAACAGCTGGACCAATTTAACTAGAAATTTTTAGCAATTCGGATGTTTTCGGTGATGTACTTAAACATGATAAAGAAAACATCACTCGAAAATTGGACTATGATCGGGTCACCGACCTATAAACCCAGTAAATGCAACAGAATAAATGTCTCCAGAATTATATTGCGAAAATCTTTAACAACAACATATCAAAAATGTGCCCAATCAGAGCAGTGGAATATCTATTTTTTATTGTGGGGGAGTAGAGAAGGATTATACATGGGTCAAAATTTGTTAACAGACAAAACATGTCAAAAAGTATGGCATGTTCATTATGAGGTTCACATGGTAAAAAAGGTAATAGTTGCCCAATCCACAAGTTATAGTTACAACCAGTTTGATAGAAAATTGGACCATTCTGTTAATTTTACCCCAGGATGACCTTGAACTGTTATGTTCCTATTGCACTAAACTATAGATTATAGAAAGGGCCAACTACTACCCTTTGGCATAGCCCATCAAACTGAACCATTAGATGTCATTGCCTGCCCCGTAATTTTCCAAAAAGTACGCAAGGAAATGTCAAGGTGGCTTGCGCAACTTTGATAAAAAGGCTATTTGAAATGTTTTTTTTTCAAACTATTTCACAAAATGATAACAAGCTTGAACAAATACATGCATTTGGTCCTTAAAGGGATAAGTAGCAACAAGGCGGTTCTCGAACCACAAAGGTCCCCTGCCCCTCGCGGGAGTAAAAGGAGGGAAAGTAACATAATTTTAAGATCACAGGGAGGATTGTGGTGGAAATAAGTGGTTCTCAAACCACTGAGGCTCCTGCCATAGCTGTTGCAACACCTTGGATGACCCAAGATGACCTTGAAAAATGTTGGTTGTAGACAACATAATTGATACCAAGTTTCATGGCCATACAACCATTAGTAGTTAGTTGACCTTGGGTGACCCACTTGAGGGGCACATGTGGTGCAGTGGATCAGCGCTCGCCTCATAAGCGTAAGGTTGTGGGTTCGAGCCCCGCTGTCGCCAATGTGGTGGGCACTTGGGAAAGGCACTTTACCTCGCTTGCCTCTCTCCACCCAGGAGTAGAAATGGCGGGACCGGGCATATGCTGGGAAGACAAAACAGACTAGCCTGTGTTGGTTAGAAGTGGCGGAACCCCCACAGCAACAGTATATATGAGGGAGTCTGGCCAAACGCCAATGACATAGAGATGGGCACCCGCCTGCTGGCGCACCATTTGATCGACTTGACCTCAACTTACGTTCACAACTTTCAGTTCTGTATGTGGACCACCACCTATAAATTTCATAATCATGCAACCATTTGTGATGTGACTTAGGCCTAAAAAAAAATGGTTTGATTGGCGTTAACATAGAAAAAAAAATAGGGTGGTAGGTAGGTCGCATTTTTGTGGGTGTGGGTGTTTCACATACCAGAACACAAAATATATGACACACCTAAAAAAAACCAAATGGACATCTTCACTTTTTCGTTAACACATCTTTTTATTTGCATTTTGAATGTCCTGCTTTTTTTGCACACAACAAAAAAAAAAATAAAAATATTAGGGTCGGCCGGGTAAAGGTTAAAAATAGGGTTCGCGCGGGTTACGCCAATCAACAATTTTTGTAGCCTTCGTTGATTTGACCCCTGATGACCTTGAAATGTTGAAATTTTTGGATATCCAAAGTGAAGAATACCTCCAGGTTTCAGGACCATAGAAGACCATTGTAGTGATTTGACTTTGGATAACCCTTAAATGACCCTTCATCAAGTTACAGCCTAAATGTGACCACACCACAAGGTTCAGACCATTATTATACAAACTAGTGTAGTGATATGACCTTGTTTGACATGGGATGACCCCAGATGACCTTGAAATGACATTGAAAAAATGTGGTATCAATGCGACTCGACTCCCTATGACCATACAACCACTGACCTGGGATCCACAAGACCTTGAATATGACCTTAAAATTCCCAGAACTGAATGTTGACCATACCCACCAAGTTTCAGGACCATCACAACCACATTGCAGGATAGACCATGGAAGACCCCAGATGACCTGGAAATGACCTTAAAGAAATTGGCATTTCCAAATGCTGACTAACCCACAGGTTCTGGCCATTCATAAAACCGTTGATTTAATATTTGACCTTGATATGACCCCCATGACCTTGAAATTGACCTTCAAAATTGTTGGCAACAAATATGGAACCACACACCCACCAACGTTTCATCATCCTACCACAATTGCCAGGTTTAAAGCAATTGTTTAACACATTTGGACCTTTGACCCAAGCCAACATGGACCTATCTCTGAAATCATCTGACGCCCACTTGAGCGACATCTTGGTGCGAAGATGGACACCATTTTTTTTACTTGCTTAGATCACAAGATATAGTGTTTACAAGTGTTAGACAATTTAACCCTATTTTGGACTATATTTGACCCATGACCCATCTTAAGATCCAAGCCACAGCGTACTTGAGGATACATCTATGTTGGAAGATGGACACCCATGCTTGCTTAGATCCAAAGATTATAGCGTGGGGACGGACACACAACCAAACCACATGCCAGGGGGGACCAATAATTGTCAAGGGGAAAAAAAAATGGGAAGGAATTAATATACATGGCTTATAAATCAGGGATTATGTGTGTACAATTCTATTTAACTATATTAATGTATGGGAAAATCACTAAATTAGTTGAACGAATTAAGTATTTGGAAATTTGTCATTACTGTCTTTCACAAATTCTAACATGGATCAGGGGTGTGTGAGAGGGCCATGGACAGAAAATGAGTGAAAAAGGGGGGATGGAGAGGGAAACAAAAGAGTGGAGGAAAAGAGTAAAAAGGCCAAAAACAGGCTGAAAATCAAGAAAAAAGCTAACAACTTGGCACTAACAAACATTTCAAAAAACCACAATTTTCTGAAATAGATTGGCTCACCAAGATGGTCTTATTACAATTGGAAGTGTACTATGAAGTAAAACTGCATTGGTTCTTCTACGCATCCCTGTTCAAAATTGTTGGAACACTGTGCAGATTGGTTCCCGGTCCCTCATTTCAATGTTGTATGAGAGGACACACTTGAGCAATCTCGCACCATATTATTTTCAACACTAATAGGGAGGGGATGGGGAGGGGAAAGAAAGTTATAGTTTCAATGCTTTTTAAGCCTATTATCTCTTTCATATCTGCCAATATTAACAGGTTGTTCCAAGGGACGTAGAAACAGATGTGTAGTTTCGGCTCCTTAACACACTTTTAAAATCAGGGATATTTGCTAGGAAAGGTTTTGATCTCAAGTCGTAATTTTGGTACGCACGTAATCAGATAAAAGTACTGTTTTGTCTTAATATGTGGAGTAAAGCCAACAACTTGCAAGTTATGTTAGTACATGCATAACAAAGATACTAAATATATGAATTTTCTGATTTATTCACGATGTCCTGGAATTAGGGCAATCACTGATATTCTTTAAAATATGGTGTTGAACCAATATTGTACACTTTTTGTCTTAAGGAGGGACATGGAATCCATTTTCAATGTTCATACAATGTAATTAATGATTATTGCAATCACAGCACATAGTTTCTTTTAATACAAGCAAGTGATGTACCAAAATGTTCGGTATGATGAGCCCTTTTCAAATATATTTGTCTCGGATCATATCGACCTCCGGTATGCTAATTAGCAGGGGTCAAAAGTCACGGCACCAAGAAAATCAGAAATTCAAAATGACAATTTTGCCCCCCATTTATCTCAAAAATATAAAGTTATTTGAACATAGTTTGTTTTCAAAACAATTACTATGGAAAGGATCTGTGATCCTATGAGAGCGTTTACCAAAATTATATTCCGTGTTGCCATGGCAACCGTTCAAACTTCTCTTGCCATTTTTGCTGCTGCATGCTGGTGGCATACAAAAATCAATGTAACTAAAAAACTAAAGGGTTTTATACAAAATCCTCTCATAGGATCACAGTATGTACACTAAACTAATTTTGTGCCAAATTTGAAGTCAATAGGTCAAACCGTTTTTCGAGATAAATGGGGGGAAAGTTTGCAACCTTCGAAAAATGGCAAAAAAAAGATATAGGCCATTAAGGTCCAGAAGCGTTTAATTGTTAATTAATCAATAATTAAATTAATTATTGCAATTTTGTTTTTTAATTCTAAATTTATCAATTCCATTAATAATACTATTTTTTAAATTAAAAACAAATCTGTAAATGGTCACTTTTACCCCAAAATTAATTTATTTTTGTAATTCTCTTAAATATTACTGCTTGAAAAACAATGAAAAACAAAGTAAATGTAGCTGCTTGAAAAACAATATGAAACATAATTGTCTTTCTCTGTGTGATGCTGTACACTTCGATCAACCATAACATTTGAACGAAATGTCCGATTTTCACCAAATAAAAAGTAAAATACTCCTGAAAGTTGTGAGAATTCAGAAATTTGGAAAACTACAATTGAGCTCTCAAAAACAAACTGACACCATGTCCCCCCTTAATAAAAATTATCACAGCTTAATATGAGTTATATGACTGTGAGTAAAGAAAACAGAAGTGAACCTCGTCCTGCAAAACAAATCAAATATTCCCTCACCAACCAACCTCTTAATGTATAGTAACTGAATGAGGCATATAAACAAAATAATTGGCTAGGCCCAGAACTGTATTTATTTATAAACAACATGGCAAATGCCAGGCACAATGAGAAGTCAAATTGTAGAGGAAATTTTTCATAATAAAATGCACATTTCAATTTTAAGGGAAATTGTAAAACAAGTGCCCTTGAGAACTATGCAGTTTGTAAATAAGATGGTCCCCACAACTGTGGTTTAATGATATTTTATTGAAAAATATGCAAATGAGTTCATTAATATTCATAACCTGTCCAAAAAGTATGACCTCATCATGTTCTATCACCGTGCCACATTTGAATTTCAATACCTAATCGGTTTAGTCTGTATAGAGTGGATCAAAGAGACACGAGGACATTCCAGACAGAAGCACCCCCAATTTTTTTCAAACTCATTTAATAGACCAGTTAACAGCGATGTTTGTAAACATGTTAGGGCATGGTATCTTGAAATAGGTCGGCCTGACCGTTACACACTGAGCAATTGTATCTGTTAGAGTTTTAATGCTATGGGCCATAACGATTCTCAGGAATGGATTCGCAGGCAACAAAAGAAGTGACGTAGGATGTTAACTGGTCTATACTAATCCAAATTGTGTGTGTCCGTATGTCCGTATGACTTGGTTAACTTTTTTAAAATGCCCTGCAGGCCAAATGCTATGTCCAATTTACTTCAAACTTGGTAGGATGATAGAGTGAGGTACCGCAATATAATGTGTTGCTTTTGGCTGCATTATTTGCATACTCATGAATTTTAATTACCTTTTTTGCATATTTTTCAGATATTTTGGTTAACCTTTTCTAAAATGCTCTGCTAGCTAAACGCTATGCCCGATTTACTTCAAACTTGGTAGGGTGATAGAGCGAGGTGCCACAATATCATGTGTAGTTTTTGGCTGCTTTATTTGGATATTCATGAATTCCAATTAGCTTATTTGCATATTTTCTGACAATTTGGTTAACCTTTTCTCCAAACTTCATTTACTTCAAACTTGATAGGGTGATAAAGTGAGATGTGTGTAGCTTTTGGCTGCTTTATTTGCATATTCATGAATTTTAATTAGCTTATATGCATATTTTTCAGACAATTCAGTTAAACTTATTTAAAATGCTCTGCTGGCTAAATGCTATGCCCAATTTACTTCAAACTTGGTCATTTTGTTTTCTCTCCAGTACATTTGTTCTCTTTCTAATTGTCAATGTCAAACTTCATCATAAAGCAAATGATCGTGCAACCAGGCGACACTTGTGGTTCAAGAACGCCTTGTTTTTCATATTGGAATGCTTACAAATGTATTAGATCACACCTGAAGTCATTAAGCTGAATACACCTTCTTTATGTAATAAGATGATTTAGTATTTTCTGTCATGCACGACAGAAAATCAGAGTATAGTTTTTGGAACAATTACGACTGCTGGCAAGTTCAAAATAAGGTCTGCAGTTTTCTTTTGTACTTGTTTAATGAACCTTCTAAAAATTCAAGGTAGGTGGTCTACAACTGATTTAGTGCAATTTGAGAGAAATTTGTATCTTAAACAAGGCGAACTCGTATTTACGCGATGCGTAAAATATGTCCCCACCGAATATCGCGATCACTAAGTGACGACTAAAACTGCACAGGTCCACTCTTAATTTTGGCCACCACTAGCTCGAAAAAAAATTGTTACCTTTTGGTGAAATGACTCGAGAAATCTTAAATTCATCATGCAAAAATTCCTGAAAATTCACTACATTAGTTAAAAGAAAACTATGAAAATTATTCAATTTGGCAACACTATTTTTGAAAAATTCATGTGACCACATTTTAAATTTGGGACCCAAACGAGGTCTAGAAAGGGGCGAAACACCGTATTTTCACATTTTCCAAGAAATGTAAACAGGCTGGCAACCCAAAAGACTGACCACATGTAACAACCAAAACTACAAAGAATACCTTTCAATGAAAACATGGGTACTACATATGTTAATACCTTTCTTGTGGTATACTTTCCCCCCTCCACCTAGCATTGACGTTGATATTTGCATATCAATTAGCTCATTTGCATATTTAATTTGCCCAAAATACGCCCAAAATCTAATCAGGTCGAGAACTCCCACTTCCTTCCACCAAGTTACATCATTATATGCCTTACAGAACTCCAGAAAACTTGTACACAAGCCTTGCGGGAAAATTTTCATAAATTATGCAAATTAGATACTTAATTAGCATATTTTACACCCTTTTTCTACACCTTTTTCCTTTTCCCCCACCCCCTGACAGACCCAGGGGATGACCCTGGGGTTATGAATTACATGGTTAATAGGGGGATTTCCCCACCTACAATATACTCAAGTTTGGCTACTCTAGCTCATCCAGAAAAAAGATATGCCCAAATGTTCCAGGGTTAACATTTATCACGGACATACATACATACGGACTGTGTAATGTGGACCTTTTTCCTTTTCCCCCACCCCCTGACAGACCCAGGGGATGACCCTGGGGGTATGAATTACATGGTTAATAGGGAAGTTTCCCCACCTACAATATACCCAAGTTTGGCTACTCTAGCTCATCCAGAAAAAAGATATGCCCAAATGTTCCAGGGTTAACATTTTTATCACGGACATACATACATACGGACATACGGACGGAGCCCATTTTATAGTCCCCTCCCGAACTTCGTTCGGCGGGGACAAAAAATTGAAGTTAACTATTTCATTTGAGTATAGACCATAAATATATCAAGAATTTCTGGGCAAATAAGAGAGGAGTATACATTTCATAGGAATGTGATTTTTTGCTCAGTAAATGCATGAAGTGGTGGAACTCGAACCACTTCAGAAATACAAGTGAAACCTGAATCTTTAGGAAATAGTGTTTAATGAGAATGAATCTTAATTTTTGGTAAACTGAATTTGAGAGGAAAGTAAAAACAAGAGCATTTTTTTTTTTTTTTTTTTTCAGAAAAAAGATATGCCCAAATGTTCCAGGGTTAACATTTTTATCACGGACATACATACATACGGACATACGGACGGAGCCCACGGGGACAAAAAAGCTCCTCCTGTCACTTTAAAGAGACACTGGCACATTTAAAAGATAGTGCGCCCTCAAGATTTTTCAAAATTTATATTTTTGCATGGTTGTAAAGCTTTTATATTCAATAGCCCTCACCTGAAATGATTAACACCAAATCAGCGTCCTTATGGGTAAAGAGAACGATTTTATAATTAATGTCGCTGGCGACATTCATTCAGCAGACAACGGAAATGGCGTTTAACACAAGAAAACACACCCCGTATGCATGTTTCCCACAGCATGCACCGTGTTTGTCCGGTCTGTGACCTTTGTGGTTTT
This sequence comes from Ophioderma brevispina, assembly GCA_023653785.1. NCBI lineage: Eukaryota > Metazoa > Echinodermata > Ophiuroidea > Amphilepidida > Ophiodermatidae > Ophioderma > Ophioderma brevispina. The sequence continues at coordinate 3,299 of JAMKCH010040940.1, read as the reverse complement.
AATATCAATGAGTAAGAGACTATGATATTCATGTTATATACATATTTGTTATGGAAAAGTTATGGAAAACTTTAAAGTTAGCCTACAAATTACCTGGATGTCTTCAACCTCTTATTGACATCCCTATCTGTTTTGAGTATATTATTTTATGTGTAAAATGTATCTCTATTCTTCCAATGGCCTAGACTATCATTTGAGAGTAAATTGAAGAAATTTCATATTTTGTGAAAATGTGCCAGTGCCACTTTAATTAATGTTCTATGTTCTAATGAATGACAGGCATCCATTCAAGCAGGCATCCATCTGCATGATCACATAAAGGCCCTCACAACATGGTTGTAGGTGCCATAAAAACCTTCAGTTTGACCATGTGCCAGTCTTCCAAGTCTCTGAAGTCCACAAAACCTAAAGATTTCATCTTGCAGGTCTCATCATTGCACATTCCTCTAAGAAATATAAATTGCACTTCTTTCAGTCCTTGTGTGGTTTCTCTTTCTGTTGTTGACTCTGTGAGTCGTCGGTGGATGGTTTCTCTTCATAAGACATACCGTATTCATTCACCCGTGTCTTGTCTACAGGATAAAGCCTGCAAATAAATGGCACAAAATAGTTTTAAAACATAATACAGATTTGTACAGGGTGTCTAAGAAAGAATGTTACCCTCCAGAAACGGCACTTTTTGCTTACTTAACCAATTCTTTTCCTTGTTTTAGCTTTATATTATGACAATATGTACTTTTTTCTAACATATGGTGATAACGAGAAAGAAAACGGTGATAAAATAACCAAACAATGAGTATTTCCATAAAAATGATGCAAACCTATTTTGTCCACGGCTAGCAATAACAGAAGAAACATGTATTGGAATTCTTATGGAATTGAGCACACAAGTTGTCAGGTATGTGCTGATTCTTGGGTTATTGTTCACTTCTCTACACATTGCAGTCCCGGATTGCAGCAATATTTGCAGCTGATCGTCCCATTCTTTGACGACTGCATCTCTCTTTACACCAATTTAGAATCTTGCCATCTCCAGAAATTTGTCTCTGTTCTCTTGATTGCCATCTTACTGGGAACCCTACTTTGTTTACCCATTCACGCTGAACTGCAACATGAAAATTTTCTCCTCCTTGGTGAATTGCGGTTGTGGCACCAAGTTTTGGTCTGTTAACCCAATAGCAGTTTAGAGAGAGATAGAGAATTGGAGATGGGTAAGGTAATTTAGGTTACTAGTGATAGATATTGTGTATTGTGCAGATGAACAAATAAAGCACATGCATTTTTAGGTGCTTTTCGGTATTAGAAGTGAACAAATTGATTGAATCTAATGACTTACATGCGCTCAAATGCATAAGAATTCCAATACATTTTCATCTGCTATTGCTAGCCGTGGACAAAATAGATTTGCATCATTTTTATGGAAACAGTCATTGTTTGGTTATTTTTTCACCGTTTTCTTTCTCGTTTTCACCATTTGTTTGAAAAAGTACATATTCCCATAATACTGCTTAAAGCCACTATCAGTGATTCACCCAAAAATATCAAAATATTTGAAATCTGCAGAAATAGCTTAAAATTGAAGGATTAAGTCTATAGAATTCTATTAAGTTATTTTTTTGCAACTGAAAACTTAACCGAAAAGGATGAAAACAGCAGTGCTCAAAGATATCCATTCAAATACGTGTTGTAGTAAGTGTCCGTACGGACAGTAATGACTAAAATGTATGATTTTGTCCTTATTAGGTTGCTTTCAGTCATCACTTGTAGGGGAGGTAAGGACACCTATACTTATTACAGAAATGCAAAAATCTGATTTTTGATGATTTTTTTGATGTTCCGATTCAGCAAATCACTGATAGTGCCTTTAAACAAGGATAAGAATATGAAAAGCAGGAAAAAAGTGCCGTTTCTAAAGGGTAACGTTCTTTGTGAGACACCCTGTATGTTGTAATTTATGTATTATCAGCAGTAACTTGTTTTACTTTTTTCTCTAAATAAAATTTATAGAGAAAACAAATTTGGAATATTGTTTAATATTAATCCTTTATTGTGACTACCTAGGAATGGGACAAAAAAAATTTGGTATGGCTTCTAGATCTGTTTTTAAATAAAGGGTAAAAATTTGCCTAAGTTTCTTATCCCTAACATACTCTGAGACCACAACATACCATGCCACTGAGGCTAGAAAATGCACCAAGTCACAAATCATGTGATGACGTCATCATACGAACACCCATATGGGCACGAAATTGCTGGCTCGGCCAGCGACACACTTGTGGCTTGCCTCGCTGGTAATGGGACTGGGGTCCCTGATTCGATTAACACCCACGATGTGAAATCTTCTTTAGCTTCTATCCCTTTACCCCTTCCCTTCCTCCCAGGAGATAGGCTAGAGACGGGGGTCTTGTTTGGGTTATATGCGGCCATGAACAACATACACCGATTACAATCACACAGAGACTCTACAACTTGATTCAACTTGATTTTATCTGATTACTTTAGTCAAGATTATTAAACTTTAAAAATGTAAATCAAATGGTTTTGAGGGGAATAGTAGTTGCAAATAGGGTTTGAGGGGAAGTAGTGCAAACTACTGGTTCTGAAGGTGTTGAATTGCAACTACCTCCTGGTGCCAAAGTAGTACTAATCATTCAAAACCTCAGACAAGTAGCTGGCACTATACTTACCGAAATAAATCATACTGCATATTTTTACTGTAACATATTTAATCAAAACAAAAATAGACCTGAATAATAGACAATGCCCAAGACCCCTGCTAAAACATGTAGAGTACTTGGATGGTTAGTTTTTCATGCCTTCAAACTCTACTCCATTTTCTTTAAATTGTATGTATATGATACTCAATTTAGTAAAGCAACAGGTATGTAAAGGGACATACCATTAACTTCCTGAAATTGATCCTGCCCTCTCCCCAGCGACCAAACACTTGTGCCCGATGGTCAACTTTTGTGCGGGACTCATCCAAACAAAAGGCTAAAGTGGTATATCCCCTACCAAAGAATGTGGGGTATACTTTTATGCTGAAATAACATCAAGTCCATTAATGCATTTTATTTGTAACATTTCCGGATTTTTTAATTAAGGCCAAAATTCCGGAATTCCAGAAATTTCTCTTTGACACGTAGTGTATGCAGATCATGTACCATGGAGAAGAATCAGACTGAAACAAACAATCACTACTACACTTACCATCTCTGATAAAGATAGACCACAAAGACGATGTCATCCCTAAAGCAAGCAAGACGATGAGCCGTTGGCATGGTGATTATAAAGGCAAA
>JAMKCH010040939.1:0-25220 GCA_023653785.1 Ophioderma brevispina | reverse complement strand
TTTAAAAGAACAATTTCTTTTTCTTTGTTATCTCCATGGCGAAATAGAAAACATGGATCGTAAAGCGAATCCATATTGAATCGATTAAGCACGTAAATTGTAAATTGACCGGGAAACCGATTGGCTGAGCATGTAAATGTTCCAAAATCTATTTAAAAATGGGGTGCAATTTCTGAAATGTCTCGTGTCTCTTAAAGATCAAATTGTGGTCTTAAAAGAGCTTATTACAAGATCTCGTTATGCTTAAGGGGAAAATGACGAGAAGGGTCAATTAGTATTTGAGGGGGGGGGGGGGTTGGGGGGTCTTCATTTGTGCGACATACAATTTCCATAAAAATTCTTCGGTCGGGTATATTATTTCAATCTTTTTGTAAACACATCCTACGGGCAAGTCTACATATGCTCGCAATAAAATATTGATGTTTGGATCTTGCTACAAATTCGATTTATGTGACATTATTTTCTTAAATGAAAAAATGAGGTTTTCTGCTAGAAATAGCGCTGATTTTTTGCACTGATCAATGCTTCTATCAATAATATTCTCCATCCTGAAACGATTAAGCTGAGAAAATGTTGTTTTGATTCAGAAATTGAAAATATCTAATTCGATTGGGCGAAAAATACGAAATTCCAACCAATGTTAGCCAAAGCAACGTAAGAATTCGTTTGAGTGTCATCTATATTAAGTTAATTAAAGAAGATATTCAAGTTTAGAACCGTACATCCTTTGAAATATCTAATTGAGAAGGGGATTAGCTGTCCATTTTTTGCCACACAATCTACAAGGTTCTGATTTCTCTTCCTTTTTCAGTTTCAAGTTCCATTCAATACATCTAAAATTTGTTTGGGTCAACACACAATTCACAATGCGATTACGAATATATTCAATACTACACTCCAAACAAGTAATCTGTGTTTCGTGTGTCCCCGTATTGTCATATTTTGGAACCGATTTGACAAAGCATTTTGTAGCGGACGTGCGGATGAAGACTATACTAAAAGATGAGTCTCCATGAGAACTGTATAATTGATGATTAATTAAGTGGGGTCGGCCGCAAACTACACAAGGATCACAAAATACCAGAAAAGGTAAACTCTCCATAAAAAGATTCCAAAAGTGACCAATGTCAGAACTAGAATACCTAAATTATATTTTGGGAAAGGAAATAAGTGAATAGAAATATCATAAAATTCGTAAGAAATGACCCACCTCTTCCCGGCGACTATTGGTCGCATTTCATATTTATGTACGTCACGATGAACACCACCCGACTTGCCAACAATTTTCGCGCTTTATAAAGAATTTTACGTTAACAATAGGACTATGAGTTTACTGCATATTTGATCCCAATGCTCGCTCTCAAATTGTAAGATGTATTTTGGCAAAATTGTTGTAATTTTATCGCAGTTTCCATGGAAAGAAGAGGGTGTACACCTGTCTTTGACTAGGATTCGGCGTACTTTTCAAACAAAGTCGCCTCAAAATGAAGCGGGTGATCCGAGCTTGCGCGTGGACCCTAACGAATTCAATGGATTGAAAAGGTTGATAACATGGTTCTGCCGTTATAGTCCGGATTCTACTGGGAATCTGGGTGGATGGTGATCGTGGTCATATCGGGTCCTATTACTTGGAATGCATGGAGAATACAAGTATTAGATGAACAAGGATTAGAACTACGGATTAATAACCTAGCCAGAAAGTCGTGAAGTCTTCAATAGTCATTCCTTTTCAAGATTCGCTATTTTAATTTTCCCGAATGCTTGATAGTAGGCCTAAATTGGGGATCCTTTTCCTTGATTAATCATTCAACTCATTAATGTACATTCAAATTGTTTTTAAGCAAGGAATTTTCAAAAAGACAGTCTTATTCGTTTTTAAAATTATTTATTTTTTTCGTTTTTTTTAAAGAAATTAAAGATACGCCACTCAATTTATTGATGTGGCGTGGGCAGGTATGCTGAATTCCAATCACCCTATACGACTCCATTTCATTGTACTTTCAGTAGGAAATTGAGCCACAATTTAGACCTTCGTGAAATATTCTGAACTGTCAAAAATAGAGTTATTGTTGCTTCAAATACACTAATTTTAATCTGGATTGGAGAAATAAACAACTAAATTAGATTAAAGGTATTTGATATTTTGGCAAGTGACCAAAGAAGGTATTTTTGACAAAAATGGCGGTAATTTCCGCTCATCATAAATATTGTTTGGTCGTCATTTTCCGCCTCATCAAAAATATTGTCTGTTCCCTAATTAGAAAACTCACTTATTAATTTGATTTTTATTGTAATCTGTTGTTGTTTTATCACCCTTCATATGTGGTGTGAAGGAGTTTTATTAAAACAAGAATCTGCCGAAAAAAATCTTGAGTCAATGCATTTTAAATAAGTTAAAAAGGACGGGTCTGTTAAACCGGTGCGCAGTAAAACCTCGCGCAATCGGTGTACAAAATACAGGAAATCGCCGGAGGTTTAGCAGCGGACCCAGGTCCTCCGAAATTTAGTTTGGCGTATATACACAGGAACTCCGGACATGAGTTTTAAATATATTAAAGAAAACACAAATTGATTTTGAAAGTTTTTGAAGTGAACGCACATTGTCTGATATTGGCGTTATAGGCCTACGAAGTATACGCAGAAACTTCGATATGTACAACTTTTGCAAGCTTGTATGGCCAAAAGGTGATTTTGTCCACACGGGACCGCTCCTGGCGTGTTTTGGTCTCCCCCCTTGTGGGTTGGGGGTGGGTCAGGAAAGCTCCCAAATTGTCCCTCGTGTCTGCCCTTTTCAGCATCGTCGGGCCTTGAGTGCCAGTCGCTATGGCGCAAAGGTGACGTCAGCACCTTACAGCCAATTGAGGCTTCCCGATCGCGTTGGTTTGGTTTCTGGCGGGAAGGTGACAGGTGGAGTGTGAAAATTTTCCCTCCCACCCACCCAATGCAAAGTTCTGGGTAGGGTGGGGGCGCCCCTGAACGGTGCTGGGCTCTTCGGGGGTGTTGCTTGGCCCGAAGAGTGTAGGGCAGGCAGGGCGGCGGGTACCCTGGCGGGCTGGAGTGAGGTCACTGCATGACTTGACACAGTTATGGTCTGTGTGGCCCCTTTGATGTTTGGACAAGCTGTAGGTGGTTTTTGGGGAAAAATGGACAGTCTAGTCGTGCGTCAGGACTCATTTTTCCATATGGTTGGGTTGTGTTTGAGCAGATCGCTCATATGAGGGAGTGGTCTTGGAGCTGTTTGATCGGTCAGAGGCGCCTAGTGAAAGAGAATGTGAAGTCATAAGCCTGTGCGGATGGTTTTTGGTTTTTTGAGGTGGACTCCGCTTGCATGAGGGAGTTAGCTTGGAAACGGATGCGTAGACATAAAATTCGTGTGGTTGGATGAGATCAAGTGGAGTGTTGTGAATTGGGCCCTTGTACGTTGTGATGAATTATCGTTCGTATTGTGGTATTGTTGAGATGGCAGGGGCCTGTTGTGTCTAGTATGGCATTGCGGTGTTACACTTGATGTAATGTACTGCTCTCTTCCAGACTCCACGTTTAATTTTCTTGGCTGTGGAGCACCACCACTTTATTTTGTTGGTCAAGGGCCTCTGGGGACAATGGAGTTTTAAAATATAGTTTATAAATAAAAAAAAGTTATATAACTTTTAAAACATACACAGAACCCCGGCATCGAGTTTTTGCAGTTGAAACAGACCCTCTGATTTTTGAGTTTTTGAGTATTATACGCCGAAACTCTGACATTAGCGGTTGTTAATATCAAATATTTTTTTAAGTATGGAGAACCCAGATACGGAGTATTGTGGTGACACAGACCCTCTGATTTGGAGTTTTTGCGTAATATGCAGCAATTCTGATATGAGTAGTAATCCTGGTAATTAAGCCATCATTCGAGACAGAACGGTTTCGTTTAGGTGTTAGTCCACTTATCTCTTCAGTCGAATTAAAACAACAAGTATAAATACTAATCTGGCAAGGACAACAAACACAGCAGGAAACAATAAGTGTCTTTAAGAGACATGACATAAGGCAATCGGTTACTGCAAGTCAATAACAATACAAAAGGCATTGAACGTGATGGGAGACATATCAAGAGAACACAGAATTCTATGAACTGTTCCACAAAGATGCTTCCTATATTGTTACAGCACGTACAGTTCACTTCGGTTATTTAAGTTGAAACGAGGTACTTCTGTTTCGGAGAGAGCCTTTGGCACGTATGTGTGCCTATCTTCCATCTTTAGGGACCAGATGCACTGGATGAGGGAAGGCAGTTTTTTAAATAAAATTATTTCAATAAAAATACTAAAAACAAATATGAGAACCCCGAAATCGGAGTTTTGTGGGGGGAAACAGACCCTATGATTTTGGAAGTTTTCGCATATTATACGCAGAAACTCTAAATAGGTTTTAAATACAAATAAAACTGGAAAAATAGGAGAAAAAAAAAACCCGAAATCGTGAGTTTTTGCGGCGGACACGGATCTATGTTTTGGAGTTTTTGCGATTTACGCAGACCCAGAACCTCCGACATTTGAGTTTTTAAATAAATAAAACTTTAAACATATACCCCGAAATCGGAAGTTTTTGCGGTGGGCGCAGACCCTCCATTATTTTGTAACGCATACCTCCCCATATTCGATTATATGGGACAGAGGTGTTTTGTAATGTGTGTTGGGGGGACTGTGTGTGCTGGGGGCGAGTTGGTGTATGTGGGGGCGACTTGGTGTGTGTTGGGGGCCGACTTGGAATGGGGGCGACTTGGTTTGGGGGCGACTTGGTTTACTGGGGGGGACTTGGCATGGGGCGACTTGGCACGGGGGCGACTTGGTTACTGTGGGGGCAGACTCTGGTTACGTGGGGGCGAGTTGGCGTGGGGGCGACTTGGTTTGGGGGACACGCCGCCACCACCCCCGCCCCAGACGCCGGACTTGACGTATCCTACCGGGTTAGTAGTAAACATAGGAAAGGTCTAAAAATCCACCCCCAAATGAGGAAAAGGGTGCATTTTTTCAAATGAGAGCCGGTGCATTTATGTACCATATTCATCATAAAAAACAAAACAGAAGTCTGTCCTGGAAATAGGTGAAATACACAGAAGGTAGTAATCCTTGTATTATCAGCATGAGGAGATTTCCAAAAGAAGAGCCCCAATTTTTCTCGAACTAGGTGTTTTTACATATTTAGAATGCTTACCAATGTAATTAGATCACAACTGAAGGGAATAAGCCGAATACGCCGTCTTATGTAATAAGATGCTGATTTAGTAGTTTATGTCGTGCAAGACAGAAAGTCAACGATGGTTTTCTATGGGGAATCGATTACGATAGCAGGCAAGTTCAAAACCAAGGTTTTCGGTGTTCTTTTGCACCTGTTGTCCAATAACCTTCCAAACGTTCTCGGTAGGGTCTACAACCGATGCAGTGAAACTTTGAGAGAATTCAATCTAAACACTTCATCTGTCACTTTAAAAGGATATGGTTCTGTGGTTAAATTATTAGGGTAAAAATTGCCATAATTACTTGCTTATGACATGGAAAAGACAAAGCACTGTTTAGAGTAGCTAATTGTACTACTGATACATGGCTTCAGGGTTGCAAAATACAGTTAGAAAAATACTTGTTTAGAATGATTTTGGTGAATGCTGGTCACAGATACCTTTTTTCAATAAGTAGTGGCCCCCGTGTCAGAAGCAGTCTGTGCTGTAACAATATGCGGGTTAGTGGTGATGGTCTATGTAAGACATGGCTGTGATTGAACTCCACTTCATTATGATCAGAAGACCACACACATTTGTCAAAATGTTCTTTAGGCAAGATTTTTAGTTTTTCCACACTTTGAAAACAAATCTTTAAAAAGGGTCAGAAAAAATGAAAATTCGGCCGAAAAATGCAAGAGGGACCAGCAGTCCCATATAGGTCATCCGATTATGATCCTAGGTGACCCGGAGTGAACTTTGACCTCCTCATGTGTTATCCACAAAAGACCCCTTGTCTCAAAACATACCAAGGATAGACCTGATCCATCACTGCACTAAAAAGTGACAATATGTGAAAAGTGTCACCAAAAGGTGTATAATACTACGTGTCAACCAAAAGGTATATACTAAATGTTTGACACACCCACGGACAGACAGACTGACAGACACACACAGAAGGGAATCATGCTGACATAAGGTCTTCCTGATTTCATTGGATGGACCTTAAATATTGGGTTAAAAAACACAAAAATGCATTTTGCATAAGCATCCCCCCAAAAGTGCACTTTGCATTTGCGTTTGCATTCTTTCTGAGACAAACTTGTGTTTTTGTTGTTTGTTTGGGGGGGGGGGGGTTATTTTAACAATTTTGTGAAAACAATAGGTATGCAAACAATATAATAAATCTTAGGGCTGACATTAATACTTCCTGAGAAATCCATACACACAGCAAATGGCAATATGTTTTTTTCATCTTAATATAGTAAGGCTGCATTGTTTTAATGAACATGTCACTACAGATGCACCATCATGGAGTACGTTTTGCACATTGCTATACTCAAGGCAAAGAAAAAAATCTTTATTAGCTTAAAAACATAAAATATTCTTCTAAGGAAGAGGGAGGGAGAGGAGCAAGAGGAGAGAGGAGAGGGAAAGGGAGGGTATGGGAAAGTAGAGGAGGGATGATGGAGGGTGGGAGGGAGGCGAGGGAGGGAGGGTAGGGTGGGGAGAGATTAGGATGGAGGGAGTGAGGGGAGGGAGGAGGCAAGGAGAGGGGAGGTGGGTAGGAGGGAGGGAGGGGAGGGTAGAGAGAGATTTGCAACATGATGGAAATAAATGCAATTAGAACAATGAAGGAGATTTGAAGTTTCTCACCCTTTTGATGCTGCAAAATCGGTACGATCTTTGGTTCTTGTTCCACATTGACTATGCCATTATGGTGCCAATGAATAGATCTCAATATAAAGCTCTAGACTTGCCAAAATGAACACTGAACATTGGTTTTAGTATGGGTTGCTGGCCAGAGGTCGTCAAACTTTTTGATCACTCTCCACTATACTTCGTCGCGCCTGAACTACGAGTTATGTCATAGCATTCGCGCAGCCTTTTGTAATGCGTATCTCGCATCCCGACTTTGTACGCTCGCGATTTGCCTCAACAGTTTTACTGCGATTCGCACTTTAATACTAGCGTGAAAGCTTATGACGTCCACTCCTTATTCCAGGCCCGGACAAGGTATATTGCCTGTTAAGGAATTGGAATCAAACTCCCGTTAATGTATAAGTCTCTTCACACTCTCACAGACAGGCTGTTATCGAGGCATTCCCAGAAACCATCACCTTTGAGGCTGAGCACTGACACATAACACATCACATTTTTTTGAAGCGCACCCCAATTTTCCTCTATGTGTCGCAAAAGTAAGGAATTTTGTAATTAAAATAATTAATATCGGAGATCGTCCGATAATAATTCAACGGCGTCAGGAAACGTGTTCCAATATGAAATAGCCAGAACTTGCACCATGTACGTGTCTACGCTCATCCATTAGTTTTTCCAATCGGTTCAGGCAAGGTCAGTTGGATAGATCATTTTCTTTATGTGCATTATTTCATTGTGTGGACAGAAATTTGGCATTTCCATTCCACGCTCCACCATTAAATATTAAAATCAGTGATTTCAATTCTAATTACAAAATCGCTTTCTTTTTATGACAATACGCACTTTTGAGCATTACCACATGCATGTAGAGTTTACTATACAATTACCACCCAATGTGCAAAAATCTCAAATTTTGAACTAGGGGCAACTCTTCAAAAAATGTGGTCTGTTATTGCTTTAACATTTTGTTCATTTATTTATTAGCCATCTGTATTACGGCTAATTTCCTGTTTATTATTAAGTAGATTTTTCAAAATAAGTGAGAACCTCATCTAAAAGTTTTAGGTCTGTCCATTCACCATGAGAGGTAAGAGAATATTTTAATGGCCACAGTAGAAAGTTTATGGTCTCATAATGTAGCTAGTAATAAATGTTGAAATAAAATACATTGTTTCACTTAAGATAGCTTGGATGTTTCATTTGAAAGTATCAGGAATGAAAACACCACAATATTTCATTAAATGTTGTTATTTGAACCTAACTTATCCTTGACACTGCAAAATATGCATTCTTTAATCACACTACTGGAGAAAATGCATTCGATCAATGCCACACACAACACAACTAAGTTTTTAAGTTGGCCCATTACAAATGGCCCAAACTTGTATAAGAGATTAGCACAAATCATATTTGACAAGTCCTTCTTCATTACAACGGCATTGTACACTGATGCATCCGTTCCATTAAGCCGATTCTGTACAGTAATTTATTACCATGGCTACAATATGTTTTGTTGGCAACAAAGGCCTATTTTCGCACATGTCCCCCTCGGGATTGAACGCCATCCCTAATGGATTTATGTATGGAGTCTCACGTAATTTGAAATTACTATATTTTGTATTTTAAGTCTTTGCTGTAAGGGCGAAGTGCTGTGTTTTTCTGTAGAGTTCAATATAATTGCATTTGTTTATTATTATTATTATTAAGTTCATTCTGGCACCACCTAGAATCTCATATTACCCCTTTTTACTTTTGACTGAAAGTATTTTGTCAAGGCTAAATTCCAGGATTTTGTTTAAAATAAACAATTATAACCTATTTGGTATTTCTCCAATACTGTTACTTGCAACAGTCCTCCAGATTCTAAAAAATGAGGATGTACAAACGACACCTCACATCCTCCATATCCCAGACCTCTTAAAGTGCTTGTTCTTTGGGACCCCCTGATTTACCCGAAGTAGTAAATCATTTTTATATCAATGAAAGCCGTATTTTTTCTGATTATTGTTCTGAATTTCAGCTTTCAAATCCAGTTCTTTCTCAAAGATACAGCTAAAAGACTACAGTTTAATGGTTAACCAATAACCACTAACTATTCGCCACAGTAGTGAAGAGGGTGTGCATATGCATTTCGCATCTAGCAGCGAAATCGCAGCTTGTTTTCACCGGTTCTTGATGGTCCAGTGTGTACCAATTGTCAGGCTTCATTCAAGTATGAGAACACGATAGACAAAAAATCAGAACAATGCAATTTAATGACTGTGAAGAGTTGGCTAAGCTTGTGTTACACTCACCAATACCAATGATGAACGACTTTTAAGTACTACAACTTCACAGTTTACCATCCTTGGCCCCATTTTAAACACTGTTTCCATTTTGAGCCAAATCAAACAAAAACACTACTTTGTTACCCACAAAGTATGGGTTGTTTCAAAAAAGTCCTGAGAACTACCTGCTCATTGGCTACAAGAGGCTATATGATGTAATGAGCCAATCCGAATCCTGGAAGAGATGGTAGTACAGGAGTTTAAGTCTTAAAATATTTTATAAACTTCATTTTAAGGTGGTTACTATAATGACTATAGACACGTAATTATCTAATCAAAAAACATGGTAAGACATGCAGTAGTACCAGGTGTCAAATGAATAAGACTATTCCCTGATGTAGTGCATGTTTATCTAAAGACGAGTTGCCAGGTCACCTGGCTCACGCTAACTTTGTAGGAGCCATGATCATATTGATCACAACACAAATGCCTATGGTAAATCAAATTCAGATTGCATGAGCCAAGGCTTGAACCAGTAACCAATGGATACTAACGTGCACTACATCAGCGAATAGAGAGGCTTGTACGCAATTGTAAAAACTGTCCATTCCAGATGATTTGACAAAAAGAGGCTGTATATGTGACTGGAATTTCAGCGCCGGCTTGGACACCATAGACCACAAAAAGCTCCTAACCCGTCTAACTGAACGGTATGGGATTACAGGAAAAGCACTAAGTGGTTCTCGTCATACCAGATGGCCGAACTCAATCTATATCAGGCAGAGGTGCTTCGTCAGATCCTGTGGCGGGGGATTGTGGAGTTCCACAGGGCCGGTACTGGACCGATTGACCTTCATCTTGTTAAGTGCCCCACTACAGGATACCATCACTGCCCATGGTATTCAATCTGTTGTTACGCTGATGACACCCGCTCTGACCTGACTTTCCACCCTCGGGATAGTGAAGCAGCCATAAAAAAAGGATGAAACCATGCATTGGAAGACATCAGATCCTGGTTTAACTCCAACAAGATGATATTAACTGACAAGAAGACGGGATGTTGTACTTTCTCTCTCATTTTAGTAGATCTGCTAGCAACTCTCAGCCAACTATTATCATTGGCAATTCTGTTTACACCGTCAGCTGAAGCCCGGAACCTTGGTGTCACCTTAAGACTCCTCATTAAGATGACATCAATCATGTTAACGCTATGCAAAGCTGCTTGGCTCCTCAATAAGGAAAATGGGCAGCTTGGACAGTACCTTGATGAAAAATCTACCATCAGATTGGTCCACGCCTTTGTGACATCTATGCTGGATTCCTGCAATTCCTGCTTTATGGCCTCCAGAAAGAGAATTGCCCAAGGTTCAGCGAGTTCAAAATGTAGCTGCCCGTCTTGTCCTTAAAAATCCGTCGACAAGACCATATCACACCACTCTCTACCAACTGCATTGGCTTCCAATAACAGAGGGCAGTTTTTTAAGATTCTAAATTCCTCACTTATAAGGCCATCCACAGCATGTCACCTGCCTATATCTCTGATCGCATCCAGCTGTATTCACCACCGAGAACCTTGAGATCCCTCTTCTTGCTCCCAGCTGAGTAAATCATCCAACTCAACAACAAAGTTCTATGGTGATAGATCTGTTGCTTACGCAGCAGCAACATTTGTGAATAAACTCCCTAATAGTATCCGCTTAACTCAGTCCTGCAACATTTTCAAGTCACGTCTGAAGACAATTCCTATTACACAACATTTTTGGCTCCTGATAAGTATCCTGTTCGATGCAGTCCAATCACCATCTGTATTTTTGTTTCCTTTCTTTTTCGTTTATTCTCTACCTTCATCCAATCCGGTTGCCTAGGATAGTTGTTTTCATCAGTTAGGTTGGGTTAGAGGCATCTGAATCCAGGAAAAGTCAGTACTTAACCAAGTCGCTTTGGGGTACATACCACAATCCTCACAGCTGACGATTCAGGGGTACCCCATATGTTTCTTAGTATGGGAGGCAACTGTGTTGTCCCTTCTCTTCTATCTGTTTGGTTATCAATAATATGTTTTCAATTTCACCTTAACTTTAAAGTTAATTTTGCAATGGTGTAATAATTGATGTATATCACTTGGTTGTTTTAACATTAAATTTATCTATTTTTTGGATTTGCGGATTAATAGTTTTATATTGCTCCATTCTATGTAAAGCGACTAGAGTCCTCTGCATTAGGCGCTAAATCAAGAACTGTTTATATTATATTATCTTTAAAGGGCCACCTGACGAGCATGGTGTGGCTTGTACCAACTACATAGTCAACACAGGACATTTTTTACAGAAACAGTTTGATATGCAGAGCAGGAACATTTTTTACAGAAACAGTTTGATCTGTAGAGCAGACCATTTTTACAGGAACCGTGTTGATTGTATAGGCAGAACAGTTTTACAGAAACAGTTTGATCTGTAGAGCAGGAACAGTTTTACAGAAACAAGTTTTGATCTGTAGAGCAGAACATTTTACGAAACGTTTTGATCGTGCAGTGCATCTTTGTGGCAACAGTGTTTCTATAGAACTGATCATAATATTCCCCAGGCTTCTTCAAAGGCTGTGCAGACTTTGGTGCATGTCAGTGCTGCTGACAATGGATAATTAGCTTATGAGAGTCCTCCTTCGTGGTAGGTCACTGTTCCTGAAATGATCAACGGACAGTAATTACTAATCTAAGAGTGAATCAAGCAATTTGTCCAAATATTATAAGTGTGAATGAAGAAATCAACTGTGGCAAGTGATTGCTCATTAATACTCAGCACCTCTTTCCTCTTCCTTTAATTAGAGAATAAAGGGATGATTTTTGGGAACCGGTACTCTCTTTACAATGCCATTTAACTTTAAGTGGAAGATCGAGGCCGGAGGCGAGTTCTCTCACGCAAATTAAAATTGTATCGCTGGTTTCAATTTGTCGTAAAGAGATTAGTGGTTCCAAAATCATACCTTATTCTCCTCTTAAATCAGATTTAAATGAAGGTAATCTTTAACCTAATTTTGCAATCCTTAGGGATTAAATACAACAAGAAAGGCTGCCACTACAAAATCAAACAACTTGTTGAATGCAAAGAAAAATACGCAATGGAGACGCAACTTGGGCAGGGCGCACAAACACAGTATGATGCGAGCGCATCATGTGCAGCTGTCTACCAGGGTTCAATTATCAAATGAACCCGGGCATCAGCCACTGCAATTTACAGGGTCAATTATCAAATTGACCCCGGGCATCAGCCAATCATTTTTACAGGGTTCAATTATCAAATTGAAACCGGGCATCACGCCAATCATTTTTACAGCTGTTAAAGAATGCATAAATGGTGTGTTAAGTTTAGCGGAATGAGATTACCTGCCTTCTAATTCCGGTATGCATACCTACCCAAATTCTTGATAATGGATGAGCTACTTAGGTTTGTTTCAAAACCAACCCATGATCAATCGATAAAGCAGTAGTGGTATGAGCTGTTATTCCGTTTACTATGATTTCCGTTGATCTAGGCCAGTCGCATTGGGTCGAGTTGCTTTTCATTTAGGATTAGGTACGCAACCAGAATTTGAGGCCAGGTTGACCTTTTCGCGTAAGTTACTCACAGTTAACCCATGTCTATGAGGTAGGGGTTACCCTAATTTGTTTCTTTTGTTTATGCCCCCTACAAAACAAGATTTAAAACTTTGGATTTACTACGACCATAAACCCCTGATTTGGAATGAAAGAGGTCAAAAAAACAAGCAGTTGACTGTATACTACAGGACGAGAAGAGCAATAAATACCAGTTGATGCCTACCCTGCGGGGCCAAATTCTCAAATCATCACGGGGACCTGCTACAACATAATGCTAAGCGGGACAAAACTTATGAACACACACAAAAGTAAAATTTGCTTATTTACATAACTTGGCCCAAATTTAGGTCAAAAGTCGGTTCTCATCCTCAAAAATTGAGCCGAAAATGCAAATGTTATTCCATTTGTCCAAATATTTGAGCCAGGGGAGGGGGTTGATATCCCCCATCCACGTCAGTAGCAGGTTGGAGGACCTCGGAGTGCAGTTGGGGTGCGGGGAAACAACTGATAAGTAAAAATAGGTGATTTTGTATGTTTTGGGAAACACCCCGATTGCACGCGCTGACCTCCCGACCGCGGATGGGTTAGCATATGCAGTGATGCAACAAGAATTATTTTAAATGGATTATGCAACTTAATTCTTGTCATATTTTGAATGCTGGCGTTGCCTGCTTACTTTGCTCGGACAATTTATCCAGGGTTTTGCCTGTAAATTACCAACAATAACCCCATTTCATATGAGTAGGGTTACCCTTACAATTTTGATTCTTGTTGCCCCCTACAAAAAAAAACCAGATTTAAAACTTTGGCTTTAATACTACCATAACCCTGATTTGGAATTTAAAGAGGTCAAAAACAAGCAGTTGGATTGTATACTAAAGGAGAGATGCAATAAATACCAGTGATGCAACCCTGCGGGCCAAAATTCTCAAATCAGAACGGGGACCCTGCCACTCCACATAATGCTAAGGCGGACGAAACTTATGCAAACACAACAAAAGAAAAATTTGCTTTATTTACATCAACTTGGCCCAAATTTAGGTCAAAGTCGTTCGAATCCTCAAAAATTGAGCCGAAAATTGCAAATGTTATTTCCATTTTGTCCAAATATTGAGCCAGGGGAGGGGGTGATATCCCCATCAACGCAGTATGCAGGTCTGGAGGACCTCGGGGTGCAGTGGAGTGCGGGGAAAACAACTGATAAGTAAAAATAGGCTGATTTTGTATGATTTTTGGTAACCCCGATTGGCAAGCGCTGCCTCCCGACTCGGGGGTATGACCTATTGCAGTGATGCAACAGCATTATTTAAAATGGATTATGAAACTTATCTGTCAATAATATTGAATGGCGTGCCTGCTTACTTTGCTTGGACAAATTTACTACCAAGGGTTTGCTGTAGAATTACAACAACACCCATTTCGCAGCATGTCTCCACAGAAGCTTTCCCACTTCCAGGTAGTTTCGTAACATGACCCATCGTGAAATACTTTTTTTCTACCACACTATGAATTTGGAAACCGTCACAGAATAAAGCATTGGTTTATTCTGTTAAGGTTTTCCTATTCCTAATTGTGTCAGATGGGTCAGATTACTCCCCCTTCCATGGGGACACAGTGTATATACAGGGCACAGAGCGTGATTATACATACCTTTCCATGAGCCATTGCACCAATCACCATACCATAGGAATATTCATTGACAGCAAGCTTCTTGGGTTGATACACTTATCAGCATGGTATGACATGCAGAGCCTTACGACAACCGACTGGCAGGTGATCGGAGACGGGGTTCTTGATGATCTCGCAGCTTCTGGGGCCCATCCCGTGCGCAATGCCTCGTTTATGTAATAATTGAACTATGTAACAAAATCCAGGGTGAAAGCAGGAATTAGAGATTAACTAGGGAATTTTCGCAGTTCTCGGCTTTCGCGCTCGCTATATCAAAGAATATAAGCTGTGGGCCGCTCAGGACCTTGGACCTTGGTTATGACCTTGACCTCCATCAACATATGAGGGATACCTTGCTGGTGCACCTATGACACAAGTGTGTTTCCAATGACTTAACTTTCAATTGGTCAATTTTGCCATTTTAGGACTATTTTCAACGTGACTAACACAACCTTGAGGCTTGACTTGGCACACGACCGTTGACCTCATCATCATATGAGGGATCCCATGGTGCACCTATGACACCAATTGGGTCCAATTGGAAATCTTCAACTTTTCAATTGAGGTCAATTTTAAAAAAACTGAAACATTTAGGGACACACCACACACACACACCACACACACACACACATGTACTCCACTTATACACACCCACAACGGATTGCTAAAGTGGTCCTCCAGCTATGATGGGGCCACAAAATGTAATTACAAACTTAATCCCATATCATGAATGACTTATATTTAAATGTGTTGCACTAGGGGGATTTGAGTGCATCTATTTCAGTTAAACTAAGATTAGTACTGACATAAAAACAATTCCTTACATGGAGCAAGACATAGTACTCCTAATCACATATTTTTCTGTCGGACCCATTAAAACTTAAATTTTGAAAGGTTAAATCGAAATGAACACTGACATAGCTTTATGAATTTATGAATGATTCATGTTGCGAACAAAATATTTTGTCCTCTATGACTAATCCGTGCACTACCCTAAGACCCAAAATCTACAAATGTCCTTGGTATTCTGGTCTGGTGCTAATCTGTTATTAAGGCATTTTTCTCTGTGTGGACAAAACCTGCAGTAGGCCGCTCTGTTTAGATGGACTGTCAACAACATCAGCACACACTGGAATAATTATTTAAATGATAATGTTATAAGGTGCTTTTTGTTGAATGTTAAGTGGGCATTCTGGATCCAAGCATCGCCCCCTGAAATACCTACAAAGGTGAGATTTTTTGAGCATCTGAACAGCTGTCCTAAATATAGCATTGTCTATCTTATAACAATTCAATCTGCTTTGGCCGAAATTTTTTAATTTTGTGATTGTCTGCCCCTAAATGGACGAATTTAACACAGTGGCCTATGGGGACTGGGATACAAACAGTTGCTCATAAAATACTGACATTTTTGCAATAACCTCTGGCCTACACAAGGATAATGTAGTAACTATGACCAAAAATAAATGGGCTAGGATCATAAATGCAAAAGAGACATGAGGAGACAGGGGGGGCCGCCAAGATAGCGTCGTTTTTGCCGTTCCCATAGGTTTAGCAAGTAATCACGGAAACTTGACAAATATTTCTAAAGTCGAAAATATGTTTAATAATCATATTTTTCACTCAAATCGTTGGAGTTGAAGAATCAACTCCAGTGTAAGTATTTTTTTGTATTAATACGGTACAAACGGGATCCCTTTTGAACGAGGCTGGTTTGATCTCATGTTCAATCGCATGGTCACCGCTATTTATAGCTGTGGACCATGTACCAGGCCCGGTACCGGTTTTGCTTGCACCACCGTGGAATTATTCGTTGACCTGCATGTAGCATTCCTCTCATGTCCGGTCTTGAAAAAAGCTTTGATGATAGTTTTGCAGCAAATTATGCCCACCGACGAAAGCAAGCAATTTAATTGGTCGCGACTCCGTACGGAAATTCCCACTCGCCACGCCTGATCTATTTATAAACGCGCACAGTGACTTCACGTTGCAGCAGGTCGTCCCAATGACTCGTTCGTAAGTTGTGCGCTATGAATGAAGCTTGCCCCACCGCCTGTGAGGAGATTTCCAAAAGAAGCGCCCCCAATTTTCTTGAACCCTAGGTTTTTTACATATTTGGAATGCCTTCCAATGTATTAGATCACACCTCAAGTGAATAAGCCGAATATGCCGTCTTATGTAATAAGATGATTTAGTATTTCTGTCGTGCATGGTTTTCATGGGGAACGTTACGATAGTAGGCAAGTTCAAAACAAGGTTTTGCGGTTTTCCTTTGGCACCTGTTTGTCCAATAAATGTCCAAACGTCTCGGAGTTGTCTACAACCGACAAGTGAATTTGAGATAAATTCATATCCTAAAAAAATCATCTCCTGTCACTTTAAGTTTGATCATGAGGTCTGAATCACTGGATGCTGGTCTACATCTTTATTTATAGTGCCTTGAAGTTGAGTTTTGTCAGACATTTATATGGATTCAACACACAAGGAATTATTGAAACACCTCAAAGACTACCCCACCTGATATATCTTTGCATTGCTGTAACCTTCAAAATGCTCGTGTATAAGCAAAGTTATAGACAGCCTCTCAAGTTCTAGACATTGGTCAACAAGTTAGAACTGAATTTAGAAAAATACATTGTAAACAACGTCAAAACTACTGCAAGTAAACTTGCATCATTCCCCCTGGCAAGATGGCGGCCTGGAACATGACCTCAGATGACCTGTGACCTTTGTCCCTGACCTTGAATCATCCACATATGAAGGAACCCCTATGCACTGAAACACCAAGTCCTGGGTTAAATCGGAGAAGTTTTTAACCTTGGGAGTGCGGAGCTATATAGGTCTTTAGGAAGGGAAAGTTAGACGAAGCTCTAACTTTTTGAAGGAGTTCGTGAAAATGAAACCTAACCAACACTGGAACACAATTTTGACCACCACTCATGCTCCTGGACAAGTTGTGGCAACCGTTCCATAGCGAAGCTATTCATTCTGAAGTGCCCGATCCCACAATAGCACTATCGATTTAATTCCGTAAATGTTACCAAGGATTAGAATTGCAAATCGGCGCTAATCCTCGCTGGTCTTGTGGTTAGGTAGCTACCTCGTGATACAGTGGTCTCGGGTTCCAATCTTGCTTACTTCCTCTTTTAAAATGTATATAAAATTTTGCATTATTTTTTCGGTTAGAGGGAAGACTTCTAAGTCCAAAAAAAGAATAATAAAAATAGTAGCTGCCCTTTGAGGTTAGTGAGGGAGACCTGCTCCTGGAGCCGGGTGGTGGTCAAAAACTACCGGCGTGCTCACACACACACACCATACTATGGACATGCGCACCCCGCAATATCCCCCTCTGCTTTTTAAACCAGGGGGGTAAAAGGAATCAGAAGGGGAAATGAAACTAAGGCCATTATTATTTTACTCAGCCTTACGTGGAACACTACCACAAATATTCCACCCATCATGCAGTAATTCGATATACTACTTGATAGTGATGTCAGTTCTACATTGGATGGATCTTTTCTTGACTTTCTTCATCAGATGCTTATGATGTTCAAGTTTTAACAGTCATATTCCTTTATTGGCCTGAAAGTAAAAATGACAATTTTGTTAAGGACATGAGAATCAAAGTTTTAGATTTGTGTCTGCCGGCGGATGCCCCAAACCTCCAGCTGAATAAGTCATTTTTTAAAAAATCATTATTGCATAAAAAAATGCTCTAATCACACACAAAAGTTTCAAATAAATAAAAAGCCTGTAAATAAGGGTAAAGTGCACATATAATAAAGGTACAGCATGCAGACTCTCTCTCTGAACAAATTTTTGGGGGGGTAATTTCTATCCTGGCTTGCTGATGGCATGGTCCTCAGCTCTGGAAACCCATGAATACATTAATGAATTATGAAATACAGGCTTCATGCCCATTTGAAAAATGTCCAGATGCAAATTTAAAACTTCATATCATGGCTAAAGGTGAAGTAGGAGTGCATTTAATTTACAATAATTACAAACACTTCTGTGAAAGCAGCGTGTAAAGCCCGTGGATCTTGGGGACCCCACCCCCCCCCCCCCCCCCACCCCCCCCAACCCACCCAGGCGTTTATATGGAATAAAGTTGTACTTTTATTAATGCCGGCATAATAAAAAAAAAAACATTTTACTAACATGCACTTCTGATTGATGTGGCATTAACATTCATGATGTATATTGTCATGAGATGAGCATGCCATATCATAGCCTAGACCCGCAAGTCGGAAACTCTTACTGTCGTGCAAAGCCCAAATGTCGGGGGCCAGGGTGATACACTGGTATTGTTTTGCTGATCTCCTAAAAGGCATTTAACACCATCGACCATGTTATTCTCGGCCAAGAATTACAAGCCTATGGGGATAATGTCCCAGTGATTGGTTTAAATCATATATGGACTGACAGGAAACAAAATTGTCAATGTCAATCAGGGTGACTCGGGCCCATTAAAGGGTTTTTGCAGAGTCCCCCAGGGTAGTATCTTGGTCCGATGCTTTTCTTTGTTTGTGAACAACATGCATGGTCGGCAGTGTTAACGTCAAGCTCTGTCCTAGCTGACGACAGTACACTCCTGGGGTCTGGAAAAGGACGAGTGCGCATTTGCTGCCAGTTGAGCAGGGAGTTGGAGACATGTAGAGAATGTTAGTGGATAACAAACTATCCCTTTATTTAGGAATACTGAAGGCCTTGTATGGGTACCAAAAAATGGTATAGTTCTTGTAATGTCATGTGTGAAGGATAAGTCCAGTAAAGTTGTTAAATATCTGGGTGTGACCGGAGTGAGAACTTGAAGTGGGATTTATTGCTCAAGACCTAAGAAGGTAGGGCCACCCGGCTTAGGTTTCTTTATAGAAGCTTATAGGCAAAACTGGCAGTTTGATTCAAAACAACATGTAAAACATTGTCCACTGCGCTAATGTTATGTTATGGACTATGCTGGTACTATGGGACTCTTCCTTATCCAACTCTTAAAACGGACTATAAACTGTGCAAAAAACCAAAAATTTTTTTTAAATTTTTTTTCTGGTTAATTCTTGAATCTTGTCCATGTTCTCATATGGCCAAGGATTGGCATTACTTTCTGTTAAAAAGATAGAATTGTTCACAAAAGTTGAACCATGGTTCAAGAAATCGCAGTGGGCTCCAGCTTTTATCGGTCTTCTATAGTTCACAATTACAGCCAAAACGGGTAGCTCATTAATTTTGCTGGATAGGGAATCAGGGGTGCAAAAAAGTGCGGGAGCTGGAAGCACCGATCACAGGAAATGGACAGCTCAAAATTGAGGAAATGAGACAAAAGGGGTAACACCAAATGCGAAAGGGGAAAAATATGTGAGGAAAACAATGAAAGATAAAGAGGAAAACTGGAAGAAAAGGGATAAAGAGGAAAATAAGGGACGGGAAAATAGAAAAGACGGTGCAAAAATAGAAAAAATTTTACCTTTTTTCAAAAATTGTGACATTATTGCTTTAATAGCCATTTCGGCATTTGAGAGGAACTCTAGGTAAGGAAACATAGGGGAAATGTTGGAATAGAAACCCAGGGGAAATGGGTAGGAAAAGACTCCTTGGGGAATTTGTTGAGGAAAAGAAATCTAGGATTAAAACCTGAGGAAAAAGAAGCCTAGAGGAGGAAATGTGTGGAAAAGTAAGTATGAGAAATGAAACATGGGTGAAATGTGAGGGGAAACTAGCAAAATGTGAGAAAAAGTGGAACAACATAGGAGAAATGTGAGGAAAAGAAACCCACCAGGGAAAGTTAGAAATGGACATTCTAGGGTAATGTGAGGAAAATAAATCCAGGGAAAATGTGGGAAAAAGACACCTACCGTAAGATTAATGGAGGAAAGAAACTAGAGAAATGTTGAGGAATAGAAACTGTGGAAAAATAAGAAACAAAAATATGAGGAAAAGAAAGTTAAGCTGTTTGTACACATGGGAATTGTAGATATCAGATACAGAAAATTAGAGCACGATATGATTGCAAAAATTGGAATGCATATAACGTTGCTCAGATAATTTTCAGTCCCAGGCCTTAGGAACTATGGCTGATGGGTTAAAAAAAATTAAATGGAAAAAATAAAGAGGAATTGAGGACTCGAGATTTTAATAAACCCATATGTTAGGGAAATTTAAAGAAAGTTGTTTATGAACAATGAATTGTGGAAGCCAAATTTAGAAACACTCAAATCCTGCGGAAAAGAATACAAATCTAAACACCTGAAACGATTTGTGGAAAGTAATAAACGTAATCAATATGTCAACATTAACTTTTTGAAGCGGCGAGGCAAGATCAACAAAATTCTTTTTCACGAAAACCAAAAAGAGTACCAGGAAATCAATTTTCCATACTCTAATAATGTTAGTTTTGGGGAAATATGTCATATGATTATAAACCGAGTTGACCATCAGTGACAGAAGTCCTCAAACCTTAACAACGCAGGGGTGAGGAATTTGAGTCAACCAGTCGGTGGAGAATTTTTTTAAAGATAAATAAAAATACAGTCTGTGGATGGTCCATCATTTTGAGGAATCAAGGGGAGTGAAGTGGCTTAGAGGACAAATCAGGCAAAAGGTTTACTAATTAAAGGGGAAGGATTCCATTTAAAAGGTGCAACGATAAATTCAAATAACCGAATGTGCCCTGAAAAATATGAAAAATGCTATAGCTTCTGATTGTTGCACTAGTGTAAAATACTCTACAAATAACCCCAGCTGAAAGGGTTAAGCTGAGAACTGTTTCTTGGGTACGAAACTGTGGAATTTTCTAATTTCCTTTGGGAGCAAATACGAAATTCAGCCTATGCTTTCTATTGCAATTAGCATCTCAAATCACCTTTTGTTTTAATTTTAACTAATTTCGGTAGCCAATAAAGGGTAAGAATTCATTGAATATCTAACTTATGAAAATCCCATACATAATACAAGAAAAACAATGAATTGAAATCTCTCTGCTTTTGGCAACCTTAAAACTCTCAGGGCTAAACAAACTAAACTTGCTATAGCCAAGACCTCCCTCTAAAGCAAGTTTATATTTGTTAGCCCTGAGAGTCCCAGTTTTTTGAAGGACGTATTTTTTTTTGTCGACCAATTTTTGCTCAAATTTGAAAGGACGTCGGGCGAAATATGCCTGCAGTGCTCTGGGAAAAATTTTTCAAGTTAATAATTAATGGCATTGTTTATTTCAGATTCAGTTTCCTACACAAAATTTCACCCTAGAAAATGGTATTTTAGTAGGATATCTTTCCCTTTAATTTTCCACATCTGTCCACCCGAAACGTAATTCAAATCTTGAACGCTGTCATATGTACATATCATTATGATTAAACTTTAATCAAATTGGATATTACTGTTGTTAAAGTGGAAGAATTGTTTAGAGAAAGCACGGTGAAGCTTTATTGAAATCGGAATCAGGTCAAGATTAAGATATATGAAAATTGAGTGAAATGCTGTCGTGGGTCCGAAATTTGAATGCTACAAACACAAAAATTCCTAGCTGTTACATGTAGTGTTTTGAGGACTTCACATACATACTGTAAAAAGGCATACTGTTAAAGAAACGTCAATGTGCAGTCCCAATTATTTGGGACTGAGGATACACCATGACACCATTGGGAACTCACTGCCCTAATTGGTATTAAAGAGATAAGTGATTTTCATTCAATCACCATTTCCCAAAAGGCCATTAATAAGCATTTGGCTGATCAACATTGATGGATATAAGCCTTTGTTTGCCTAAGTTTGGGTTTTTCTTTAGTTTTTACCTAGGTAGGGGGGTTTTATTTTCTTTGGTTTAAATATTTTTCATTCATAGTGCAATTTGCATTTCTATGCCTTCATTCCAGTCAGGCCATGTTTTTTTTCCAAATGTTTACTTATGATGGGGTTTGGTTTTGCCCCTCCGCCTCTTGTCCACAGGTGCTATTTTCAATTAAGTACCATAAATAATTCTGATTACATTTTGTAGCTTCCTCAGTGGAGGTTTTTTTTTGGCTGATCCTCGATACTCTTTGGTTTTAATATTATATCCAATTTTTTTTATCCCACTTTGCCCTGTTTTTATTATGGTCTGGTTATTGCTCTCTTAATTAGTTGTTGGCGTTAATGCTATTCTAATTTTTGGTGCAATTTTAATATTTATTTTAATATATTTATATTTTTGTCAGAGAAGATGAGAAAGAAGGCATATGGTTCAACTGTTACTACTTCAAAAGAATAAACTGTCATCCGCCTATTCATAATAGCCTAATCCGATCGCTTTGTCAAGACAATCACTTCTTGCTATAGAACAGTACATACACCTGTCATTAATCCCCTATTCACTTACCCAGTTGTCAACTGCTTTAACCCAACGTCTATACGTTTGGTCGTGACCATGGTACAGCGACGTACATCTTCTGCATTCTCATCACTTACAGACAACGTTCTGTACCGCCCAATTTTCAAAGAAAGCATTTTGGCTCATTATGACCACTGTCTGACACAACGGTAATTGTTGTTGTATTCCAAATCTTTATCTAATCATTCATCATATCGTATTTCACAGGAACCGGATATGTTTTAAAATAGGCTAAAAGAACAACAATCTTTATTGACCTCAAAACATAAATCCAGGGCTAATTTTTGCTTTTCTTGCTGTTAAAGTCACTGTTTTTTCCTTCCTCAATTATTTCGCCAATGATAAAAATAATTCTCGGTCAGAACAATCAATGATTTCATTACTCAGCAGAGATTTTAGCTGGAATATTAAGGGGCTTGTTCCGATCACTTTGTGAACCCCCCGATTTACCCGGAAGTAGTGTCGATTTTTTTTGATTCAGATGAAAGGCCATATTTGTCTGTGTTGTCGTCCCTGAAATTTGAGAGCCCTCGAATCCATCAATCCTAAGATTAAACCAACAAACCTGGCTGCCGTTTTAATGGTTAACACTTATTACACAGTATTTGAATCGGCTTGCAATATGCATATTGCAATCTACCATCAAACCGCAAGTGTGTTTTCCCCCACGGTAAAAATTGATGGGGTGTATGCAAGTGCCATGCTCTCATATCAAGTAGAGACACAATACACATAAAATCGTAACAAAACACCACCTATTAACAAACTGTTTTAGTATTAGCATTGATTCAATTACTACTACTATTACTTCCTGTTGTGAAACTTTCCTGACTTGGCCAAGTTTGAGTCTGATGACCAATTACTTCAAAGGTCAATCGAGCGGCCCTTGAATTTAACCAAACAATGAGCTGGTGAATGAGAGTATCCTGGTAATCGGAGTTAAATCTAGCCATCCTCCTTCTTTCTTCTCTTATTTCTTGTACTATCAACATGATCAATCATGCATTGCCCATAATCATTATGAGTCTGATAAATAGGAAATGAAATGGAATGATAGTTAATACCTTCACTGTTTCCAACGACGCTCTTTCTAGTACAACATTGTCGTTTAATCTTGGCTATTTTTCAACAACGTTTTCGGGATTTTAGGCCGTTTTGCACGGGTTCAATCAGCTGTTGCATGGTCCACTTGTTTTCTCCATTTTGGATAACATAACCGTTGACACAGCACTATCCTCGTCTACACGCAAGTTACGATTGAACGATGCTTAAGGAAAAGAATTTCGACGCTGTACAAGAAGGGCTGGTTGCCCTCCCTACTTGTGTGTAGTTATTTTTATCCGTAAAAAATGTTCGAAATAACCCCGAATTAATTAACATCAAAGACTCCGTATAAAGTGATAATAATTAGAAAATATCATTTAATACTAATATATTTTAAAATAAGGAATTTGCTGTGTTCCATGAAGACTATCTTCTGCCTTATTATGGTGAATGTCGTATCCCGCAAACGATGATAATAAGTATCTCTCATAAACATTAAAATGGCTTCCTACTGCACAGTACACATGGGTCACCCAGTCACATGATGAAGCGAATTTTTCCCGATTTTTTTATTGCTTAAGCAACTTGCCAAAGAACAACTCTGTGCTTACTAGAATCGGTAAGTTGTTTGGAGTAATTAACTGTGAATGTACGGATAGTAAGACAGCCGATGAAAGAATTGTGCCACCATCCTATCATAATTCGGCAGCCTCAACGCCAACGGAATAACTGTATGAATGTTACTTGAAGTTGAAGCCAGTAGCCCATAGTCTTTAAAGTTTAATTCTCACGGTCGCATCGTGTCATAAACAGGCTATTCCTTACCCTCCCTCTGGATACTGGAGTGAAAGATTCAACATGTTCAATAGGAAAGTTCAATTAATATCTGAACAGGCAGCCTATCTAGGTCAAAATAGAATTTTTTTAATGAGGATGGCCCATTTACGTATATTAAATTTTCAGTGACGTGGAACAGAAAGAGTTAATCCTTGATAGATTGGCCTTCACCCAAAACTCCATCTGCAAAGTTTCGCGCCGATATTTCAGCCGTTTTGATGTAAGAGGCGAAAAACGTATTTTGTAAGCCCATAGAGTACTGTTTTAAATTAATATTGGTCGGCACATTTTCACTCATACTTCCAAACCAAACATCCTTTTATTAATCCCTAAGAGTTCAGCAGGGTCAATGAAAAATAGTACTTTCTTCGATACCAAAATTTTGGTGCCACTTCCGGTAAAAGCTGAACCTCTGGGGACGAGGCTATTAGCGATCGGCAGATGGACCTTTAATCTTTCAATGATAGGAAAATAGAATTTTTTTTTTGTTTAAATCCTTTTAACATAGCTATTTTTTAATCAACTTAAGTGAAAGAGTATGTTCAACATGAAAGAAATATGAGAATTAAGATAATATGTCACTGCATT
>JAMKCH010040938.1:0-35118 GCA_023653785.1 Ophioderma brevispina | reverse complement strand
GAGTAAATAAGGTAATTTATCATTACTCTAAAAAAACAGAGCGTTGCAACAAATCGTTCAATTAGCGCTCTCTAAATGCGTATTTTCCTGCTGGACCCATTTGTTAGGCAGAAAAATCCAACATGCGATGCATAAATGATCGACCATCCGATGGCACACTAATTAAAGATCGACACGCGACACGTTGAGCTGGGGCTTAAAAAAGCGAACCGCGGCACACCAAATGCGCTTAAATCGCGACACGGCGCAGCCTGTTAATTGGGCACCCATGTAGACCCTATACATGTCATCACACAAACAAAGATATATTCAACATTCACAGCAATAACAGATGTCAGGGTCAACAGTAAAATTTAGTTTGTCAGGATGCCCACCATGTACAACAAAAGGGGGGCAATATGTGGCAAGTCAAGGGTATGTAGGCTTCACTATCACAAAGTGAATAGGCAGGATTTATCTACTAATGCTCAATAAAGAGACCTGCCAATTTTTTATGTGCACGCAAGGTCTTATTTCTTGGCGCAAAATTGGGATTTGTTTTACGCACGACTAAAATTGGGCAAAAATGAAGATTGACGTCAATGTTCAGATTTAGACTAATTGGCTGTTGTCATAGGGTGAAGGACATTTTTTTCTGCAAACACAAATTGCTTTTAATTTTGTTTTCACTTTCAGAGAAAAATTGCTGTTATTTTGATAACCTTTTCTGAAGCAAATTGCCAATTTTAGGTTCACTTGTTTGCAAAATAAATTTGAGGAAATGGACTAGCTACAGCATGTTGTAGGAAAGTCTGTTTGGCAGGTCTGGATGTGAGAACACACTTTTGGTAGTAGGGCGTAAGAACTCTAGCTCCCCCAGTTTTTGTGCAATTGGAAACCTAGGGGGACCAAGGGGGTGAAAACCCATTCAAACCAAGCGTCCGTGCTGGGCGCTGGACATTTGAATATTGCACGGGAATAATTATTGTTTGGTGCTTGTTACACCATAATGTCAATTCGATACAACAAATCCGCCAAAAGATCAGTGTTGGATGTGGGTCTTATTGGGGGTTAAATTTTGTCCTACCCATGGCACACACGAATGAATGGACCCGTCAGTCGTCTTTGATTTAAATATAAACCGCCTCAATGAATACTCTTTCACCTAACGCGCGCATTGCATGATGAGAAAAAAGAGGTATTGAGCACAATGATCCAGGTACAATATTACTACACCTGGCCACCTCTAACACATACATTCATTTGTATAATATCGATTAGAGTATATGCAAAGCAGCACCCACCGATGTGAAGAAGCGGAGGCAGCCATTGCTTTCTATTGTTGGTATCTATGTTTTCTTTGTGTCGGCAAAACATGCGAGACGGTTGGAATTTCAAAAGATTACGTACGTTTTGCCTCTCTCTAGTCGATATTAGAAACCTCTTTGGGTGGAAATCACAACATTAATCAATTCATTGAGCCACCTAAGCTCTCCTTGGTGTACAAGACCTGGATGAAGAAAGAAAAAGAAATCAATCAAGCCTATACGGAAAATAAAGCATAAACCCCATTATAATTGAGAATGCTAGGGAGTATCATGCATTACCAATATATTTGATTTTATTGCCTAGGTCCATTTCACACTACATGGGAGAGGTTCATACCTTCAGCGCTAGGCGGGTAGGATTGCTTACTAAAGAAGATACCAAAGGGAAAGGGTGTCTCTTTCATAATAGCTAAGAATAAGAGTAAGACCCCCAAGCCCCATAATACCACAGAGTGCTTTTTTCCCAAAAAAATATATTTTATAGTATGTATCATGCTAGAAAAATTATTTAAAAATCCTGTGCAATGTTTTTTAGGGCATGGTCCGATCACTATAGCCTCATCCCCAAAGAAACCCAAATTTTTCCGCAAGTGTTCCAAATTTGGGTATCAGAAGAATTTCCTTGGATTCACAATGCGGACCGCAGCCTTACTTTCATTCAACACACCAAGGCAGAGTCGCATGCCAAGGACGCAGTCTCATGTCAACCTCTCAGAAGGAGCTTGCAGGAAAATGCGATGGGGTGCCATCTTTGACACCTTAACATACATCAATGTTGGCCTTGGCATTACTCCACTGCTGAATACGCTGCACCCGTATGGAGGTTCACAGTGTACATTCACACAAGATTGATGTCGTTCTATGAATGATGCAATGAGACCTTGTAGTGGTTGCCTTTTGGCACAACGCCCTGTAGAAGATCTTCCCAATTCTGTCTGGTATAGCTCTGCAAAAAACCTTAGAGGAACCTTAAGACGTCAAGCAACCAAGAAATGTGATGACTGGTAGCCTAACCCCTCACCAACACCTTTGAGGATCAGGAGAACCTTTGCAACACTCCACGGAATCACTTTGTACCCAATCCATGAACTGCAGTCACAGTATCCCGATCGATCATCCTGGATCATGACAGATGGTATGAGCAATTAATGGTCATCCTCTACCTAAAGCAGTTTGTGGACACCCCATCTAGCAAGCCCAAAGGCTGTGTGACCCTTAAACCTTGATGAAAGGAAAGCATGGTCAACCTCAACAACAGACTCGAACTGGCGTTTGGTCGCTACAAAGAAACTCCTTCACAAGAATCGGAGCAGACTTTTCACAAACTGCGATTGTGGAGAGTCACAGACCATTAGCCACATTGTAGATGTCTGTGAGGTATACAGTACCCAAGAGGAACACAGGGCCTGGTCAACCTGGATGATGAAATATCAGCTGGTTAAAACGGATCTTCCACTGTGATTTTGGATTGCACGCACGAAGAACGAGAAGAAATTTGTCTCATTACCCTTGTGTGTGAAATATTAGGGTTAAAGGATCTTTGGTTTGTATTTTATGAACAAACCTGTCCCCGCATTTTTGGTCAACCATCTTAATTTTACAGAAACTGCTAGGTGATTACAGATCACGTTTTTAGCTTTCACATCAAAATGGGATAAAATATCGGTGCAAAAATTTTACAGATGGGGTTTTGGGGTGGGCCATTCTATCAAGATGAAAACTTTAATATACTAAAATCAGTCACCCATCTTAACAGTTGTCCGAAAAAAGGAGAAAAATAAACACTAAGTGGCAAAAATGAGAACGATCGACCAAAAACAATTCCAAGGAATTGCTGTCTAAAACTTGCTCATTTTTCTAAAAAGAAAAAAAGCATGGAACAACAGTTTTTTTGGCAGAAGTAATAGAACAAACATTTTTTTCTTTGTGTCTTCAAAAACAAAAATAACCAACCGTATGGGCATTTTCAAAAACCACACAAAAAAACAAAGCAAAATCACAATATTTTTAAAAAACAACAACATTGCTTGTGAATCAATCATCCAAATAGCATAGTGAACCAGTTTGAGTGAAAAGGGTCATGATCTCCAGCTTGCAATTGTCAATTCCTTGCCCTTACATGACCCAAGTAACTTCAATCCATTCCATTAAATACACTTGAAAATTGACATTCAAATGGCCATTTCAGTCATTTCACCCCCTCTATGAAGCTTCCCATTCCCCAAGGGTACACCCTTTTTTTTTTAGCACTTAGCTTCAATATTTGCGCATATTTTAAATTAATTAGAGGTTAAAGTCATGTCTGCATATTTTTTAGCTTTGAGTGCATTGGCCAAAAATCAATGCCTTGCACGCCTTGCTCATTGACGACAACTAATTCACAAGCCCGCGGGATCGCGTGCCATGATGAGGTCTGGTCTAACGACACAATTGATTGATTTTTGGCCATGCAGTAGAACTAAAATGCAGACATAATTAACCTAATTCATAAACGTTTATTAACACAGAACAATTTTTTGACACAAATTTGAAAATGCAATGAAACTTAATGATTCTAAGAAAAGACGCACAAGCCGCCCATAAAATGAATCAATCCATTGTCGCGCGTAAATTTTAAACACATCGCATATAACATAGGGCCTATATGCACCGTGCAATGAACTAATATTTCTGTCTGATATACATTATGAATTTTTATCACAAAAATATACTTTCTAGTTTTAAGAAAATCTTACTTGAGAAAAAAAATATCTTTGTAAAATATAATTTACAAATGATGTTTAAATAGCCTGGGCTTTTTTATGACATATCACTAGCAAATTCATAAAACAAAATTATTATTATAGGTAAACAAATCAGACAAACTACATAACAATGAACCTAAGTTTTGATAAAACATGAATGATATATTTAGTACCCATCAATGCAGATGTTTTTGCCGCAAAAGGACACAGCACTTTGCGAAACAGATGCTTTGAACATCAGAAACTTGAAATTTACTATTACTAGTCCGAGTTATATGTGCAGTATTTGACATTGGTGATAAAAGCATGAACTTTTTCACAAGTTTGGCATTTTCCTAAGAATGATTTTTGGCTATATGGGGTCATCGCAGGTTTTTTCCGTGTAAAACAAAAATGGCGCCATTTTTCAAATGGCTGCCATTTCTGGTATTTTAGCTCTTTTTATGGACTAATGTGTGTTTTGTTTGTTTGTTTGGGCTACCAAAACATGTTTGTATCCCAGAGTAATGGCCTAAAATAGAAATTTTATTTATGGGTAACTATTCTGTAACAGAAATGGTGGCCATTTTCCAAATGGCTTCTTTTTTCCAAAAGTGGCTGCCAGTCCCTTATTTTTGAGTACCAATTTTTCATCGACTGAAATGCATATTTTTTTCTAACCAAAGCATATTTTTTTTATCACGCGGAATGCAAAAAGGTAAAACCGTAAATAGGCAATCACTCCAATTAGTTGATGTTACTAAGTGCCGACATTTATGTTACACGTCAATGCCAAATACAACCGTAAATAGGCAATTAACGCAAGTGGCAACCTTTACAAAAGTCACTATTGGCTTGTTTTCTCTTTGTTTTGCAGACTGAATAAACTCAAAACATATTAAATGATGGCTTTTGTTAGTTTTGTTTGATAACAAAAGATTGTGAACATTCTAAATGGGAGGAGGCCTTATGTTATGGTATATGGTCTAATGATACGATCTTACACTATTGCACAAGTATAGGTATACCCTGATAGGGCTTTCACACATGACAAATGACAGGCAATGTTATTCTCTTTACCATGTTTTACATAAATCCAATTTGTGGTTACATCTTCTCTTTTATTATTATTTATGTCCAATTGTTTATATTGGCGGAAGTGTTGCTAATGCCAACAGCATTGAACTATTTTGTGTTTGTAAAGCACCAATGGTGTAATATTATACCTGATTTCTGTACCGTACACAAAGAGAATCATTCTTCAATAAGGGAGTTACCAAAATCTGCTACTTCAGGTGTCATGCACACTTTTATTGGTGTTATCAATCAATCATGGCTAACCCATATAACATTTTTACAAAGTCCTCAGTGGCCCTGTCAATGTGGAACTCATTTTACGATTGACAAACATGAGCAATCTTCTAATTTGGCCGTAAAGTCTACAACAAACAAGATATATTAGTCAAAACATGAATATCAGGCAACTTAATAAATGGTTATCCTTCATGTTCTTCTGTATGCTGTATATACAAGATCTTCAGTAATTTTTGTGGCTAAGTTCATATTATTAATATAATAACAATCTTACTATAGCGCCTAATGCAGAGGCCGCTAGGCCCGTCCACATAGTTAAAAGGTTATATCTTATCATTTATCAAACGACAAATACCAATTCAACTAGATAAAATCTATGTGAAAACAACTATGTTATACATCAATTACCAACATTAAAAATAACTTAAGAGAATAATTTATTAGTAGGACAGTTATACTGTGGCCAATAGAAAGAAGAGAAAAAACCCCAGTTGTCCCTTCCATACTAAGAACGTATGGATACATCTGAATCATCAACTGTGAGGATCTGTGTGTATGTACCCCATAGTGACATTGGTGAAATCTTGATCTTTCCTGGTTCAGAGCCTCAACCTACCTAATCTGGTGAAACAACTATCCTAGCCCCGATTGGAGAAGATAAGAATAAGAAAGACAAAGAAAAAGTTCACAATATCATATTAATGAGCTGTTTTAATTGGAAGCCAATGCAGTTGGTTGATATGCTTGTTCTTGACAAGGATTTTAAGGACAAAACGAGCAGCTGCAATTTTGACTCACTGAACCTTGGTCAATTTTCTCTTTCTGGGAGACCAATAGGGCAAAGGATATCCAGGATCCAGCCTTGATGTAAGTCATGGACCATCCAATGATGCATTTTTCATCAAGTACTGTCAAAATTACCCAATTCTCCTTATCCAGTGCAGGCAGGCTTGTCACTAGAATTGTTAACATGTTGTTCTTTATGTACGTGATTAGTCAAGATGGCACCAAGGTCATGTGCTTCAGCTTGCGGATGAAACACTAAATTGCCAATGATGGGTGGCTAAGAATTTACTAGTCGATCTGTAAAGAATGAGACTAAACACAACATTCTTGTGTTGTTGGTCTTGTAATAAATATCAGTTGTGGATTTACATCAGGATCTGATGACTGTAATGAATGATTCAAGGTTTTATTATCTATGGCTGCATCACAATCCCAATGGTGGAAGACAGAGAGAGCTGTCATCAGTGTAAACGACAGATTGAACTCCGTGGGCATAAAAAGGGGGGGGGTGATATCCTTTAGTGGGCAGAGAATCGAGATGAAGTAATACCTCCAGTAACCAGACCCTGTGGATCTCCACAATCTACCACTACAGGATCTGATGAAGCAGATTTGATCGATCTAGATTGATCGGTCATCTAGTTGGAAAAGAACAAACTTAATGCTTTTCCAGTGTATTTCATATCCTTCAGTG
Organism: Ophioderma brevispina; assembly: GCA_023653785.1. Classification (NCBI taxonomy): domain Eukaryota; kingdom Metazoa; phylum Echinodermata; class Ophiuroidea; order Amphilepidida; family Ophiodermatidae; genus Ophioderma; species Ophioderma brevispina. The sequence goes on along the minus strand of JAMKCH010040938.1, from coordinate 28,294 downwards.
GATTAAGAGCTGTTTTTTCGTCATCGTGTCAAAGGTGGCACTGAAGTCTAATAACATTAACACAGTCGCTTTTGTTTGTCAAGACCAATAAGTGGCATCTGCACCTGTACAATGCAGTCTCTGCACTGTGATATTGACGGTATGCTGACGCATGGATATCATTATCGTGAGATAATCACAACTGATTTATCTAATCTTTCATCACCTTTACAAGAATCGATATAGGGCGATAACTTTAGAGAATGGTTGGTGTCCAGCTGGATTTCTTCAGCTGCGGGATCACAGATGAAATTCACGCTTGCGAGCTTTGAGGAAAATACATCGAATCTAAGAGGGAAAAGTTGTTAACTGATAACAGACATCTAACACTAGTTATAAGCGACTGGCAGTAGTAGTAGGTAGTATCGATGTAGACATGTTTACGCATCTTCTATGATTTTGTAGTGGAAAATTCTGGGCAAACTGTTAGCAAGATCTTTGGACATTCGAGTTACGAGTGTAATGTTTTTCACTCTAGAAGTTAAATTTCTGACTACATGGAAAAGTTCACGTTGGTTACATTTAGTATCTTGGTTGTCTTATCCTCCGTCTTTGGCTCTAGCAAGAGAGTTGTTCAAACATTGATCGTGTTAAGCTTACCTTGCATACTGTTGAGCCCATCTGTGAAACTCTGCCTCCACCGGTGTTCGGTGTCCTTCTTCTCATCTCAAAGCATCTGATACCAAGAGCATGAGTTATGGAGAACAGAGTTTTTTGAACTGACAGCGGAGCATGATCATCAAAGTCCTTAAGGTGTAGTTATTATATTCATTAACAAGAAATGCAGTTGTAGCATCTCAGGTAAACACATAAGTTCACATCTATATCCAAGCAGATCTTTTTGATTGTTGCAAATTATTCAAGTCTGCATACCGGCTGCACTGAAGAGCTGCTTTCAAGCATTTTTCTGTCATCTGCAGCCCTCCCTGCAACCAACTTGGAAGTTTTTGGGCATATTTTTCTAACTTCTTGAAGGGTTTTCCCAAAAATGTCCCAATACTCTTTTAATTTCTAGTCCATCCTCATCCACTTGGACATGTACGCTCAGAGATTGCAATCATCATTGAGCCCAACAGTAACCAACTTAATAGGTGCTCCTTGATATGTTCAGTGAGTTCTGCCTTCATTGGAGGAAGAGCCCATGGTTATACATATAGACCACAAAGCGCTCTATTATTTATGTTTTTTTATGTAAGCTAATCTAGGCATTAACAATCAGTTATCTAATTATTAACACTGACGGATTGGAGCCAAGATAGCGATTAACCTCCTTTTGAAACTCTGCAAGTCCTGATTCGATGCTACATGAGTAGGATCCTACAAGAAGGGAGAAGATGACCTTCTGTGGGAGGCCATTTGGCCCTTGGACTACTTTCATCAGCAAGGTCCATGAAGACCTGACTGGGCGCCTAAGGCGAGGATCAACTGAAGGCAGCGCAGGTAGCAGCTGGCTGAGGATTTGTGCCCTGTCCATAAACATGCTGTGGAATATAGTGACAATTCCAACTGCCACTGCGATTACAGTGGTTTGGGATGTGATTAGTGCAGTGGGCGAGCTCACTCTCGGGATACCATGCTGGAAATGGCACGTCTCGGACGCTAAAAGCCCGCCGCCATGCGGCCAATAACGCGACAGCCGAGCAAAAAACAAAATCGGGTAGACGTCTTCACATTTCGTCCTTGGAAGCAGGAATGGCCTGCTACTTTTGGCATCAAATAGCAAGAATCAACGGGACGGTCATTATCAAGGTCAATAACCGGTCCATACATGAAGATAGATTATTAAAGTAGGAAATTTCTACAGTTTATTTTTGAATTGTACTCTTATTATGAAGTTTGCGGGCAATTTTTGGAAAATTTTAAGAAGTGGTGACGTCACGGCATTGTTTGCGTATTATTTTTTGCCCCGGGAACAACTCAGATATATACGCGCTACGCATCCGCTTTACTAAACACGTGGAAAAATGATCGCATTTTCGCCATTGGACTCGTTTTTGGGGATTGAGTGTAAATTTGCACTGTTTTGACATTAATGGTGTGTTTTGGGGAACAACGCTCATTGCCAATTGGCCTAGAGTAATGTTTATGGACCTTAATTTAACATCCCGCACGTACTGAATTCGAACCGCAGGAACGTTCTGGACTATCCGCCTATAATGATTTTATATCCTAAACACCACACCTTGTGACTTTGTATAGGCCCTTTACGGCGTGACTTATATAAAAGCTATTGTCGAGATTAAATTGCAGTCTTCGATAGTTTGCGGGTAGGACATGCCATCCTACAGCAACCGCGAATTCTAAAAATAATAAAAGATAAATAGTCCTAAAGATTATCGGTGTGAATATTTACTTCACCACCCTTTTTGTCTCAACCCTTGTGCAAAAATGATGTCCTACCAAACCCTAATACCCTTGAACATAGACGCCATGACTACAGAGCTACGCGCTCTGTAGCCATGCGCACTATAATATACGCGCTAACCCCCACCACCGTACTCACCGAACAGCCAAAAATAACCATTGCACCTCTGGCTGCATCTTTTGGATAGTGAAGTGGGTGTTGCTTCCACCACGTATGGCTGAGCTTGTCAAATTCCATGTTGGATCGAACCATGGATTTATATCAGTTTTCTCAAGATAGGGTGCACTCGACGGAGCATCCTAGTCCGCTGACTGGCCATTTTTTACTCATTTTGGTATCACAGGAGACCATGACAGTTCATTACTGATGGAGATGCCAGTAGATCGACCCTGTCGACCTCTTTTAGAGTTTGTACCAAAGAAAGGGAGACTTGGATGGCCTGTTGCGGCATCTTTCTTGTGTGATATTGTTACATTTTTACACTTGGCAGCCCGAAAAGTACATTCCATAAAGTTGCCCAAGATTCGATTTCCTGCACCTCTTGTTGAGAGAGGCCAGCAGCTGGGATTCTGTCCCTCTTTTAATGAAGCCGGGCAACACTTGTAGGTGTGCGTTTTGATTTTTATTTGTGGTTAATACCAATACCTGTGCATTGAACATAAGAAGTAAGATGATGAACATTATCTCTACACCGTAAACCAATGCATCCATGTTGTCTTGATGCTACTTATGCGTATGATACTACAGAGAATGGGAGAAATGACCTTCTGTGGGAGGCCAGTGGAACCTTGGGACGTTCCAGCAAGGTAAATGAGACCTGACTGCAGCGCCTAGGCGAGATCAACTGAAAGCAGCTGGTAGCAGCTGGCTGATGAGATCTGGTTGGCCTGTCCATAAAACATGCTGTGGAATAGAGTGACATTCCAACTGCACTGCGATGACCAGTGGTTGATGTGTGAGTGCAGTGGCGGCTCACGTCTCAGTGATACCAATGATGGAAACAGCACGTCTCTGGACGCTAAAATCCCGCCGCCCTGCGGCCAATACGCGACTGCGAGCAAAAAACAAAATCGGGTAGACGTCTTCACATTTCGGCCTTGAAGCAGTAATTGGCCTTTAACTTTGGTCATCAAATAGCAAGATCACGGGACGGGGACGGTCATTATCTCAAATAACCGGTCATACATGAAGATAGATTATTAAAGTATGATTTCTACAGTTTTATTTTTGAATGACACCTTATGTTATGAGTGTTTGCGGGCCCATTTTTGGAATTTTACATAAGTGGTGACGTCACGGCATTGTGTGCACGTTTATTTTTTTGCCCGGGAACCACACTAGATAGATACGCGTACGCCTCCGCTTTACTAACCACGTGGAAAATCGCATTTTCGCCCTCGGACGTCGTTTTGGGAATGAGGGGTAAAAATTTTGGCACTGTTTTGACATTAATGGTGTGTTTTTGGAACAACGCTCATTGCATTTTTGGCCTAGAGTACTGGTTTATGGACCTTAATTTAACATTTCCGAACTTGTTATGTATTCGACCAAGGAACGTTCTGGAATATCCGCCTCATAATGATTGTTATATCCTACACCACAGCACCTTGTGACTGTATATATCGGCCCTTTTACGGGGTCTGACTATATACAAGCTATTGCGAGATTAATTGCAGTCTTCGATTAGTTGCAGGGGGTAGGACATGCCATCCTAACAGCAACACGAATTCTAAAAATAATAAAAGAAAATAGGCCTAAAGATTATCGGTGTGAATATAATCACCATTCTCAAAACCTTGCGGCAAAATGACCTAACAAACCTAATACCCTTGAACATAGGCGCCATTGGCTACAGAGCTACGCGCTCTGTAGCCAGGTGCACTATACGCTCTAACCCCAAACCACCGTACTCACACAAGCCACACAAATAACAATGAACATCTGGATTGATCTAGTTTGGATAGAATGAAGTGGGTGTTGCTCCACCACTATGTGAGCTTTGCAAATTCCATTGGGATCGAACCCTGGATTTTATATTCAGTTTTCTCAAGATAGGGCAGCTCGACGAGCAATCCTAGCGCTGAATGGAAGGTTTAGCCATTTTGGTGGTCACAGGAGACCATGACAGGTCATTCTGAGGAATGCCAAGTAGATCGACCCTGTTCTAGAGTTGTTCCAAACAAGGGAGACTTGGATGGCCTGTTGCAGCATCTTTCTTGTTTGATATTGTTACAGTTTACACTTGGCAGCACCGAAAGTACATTCCATGAAGTTGCCCAAGATTCGATTCCTGCACCTCTTGTTGAGAGAGGCAGCAGCTGGGATTCTGTCTCTTTTATGAAGTCCGGGCAACCACTTGGTATGGTGTGCTTTGTTGAGTTTTATTGGGGGTAATACAAAATACCTCTTCATTGAACTAAGAAGTAAGGATGATGAACATTATCTCTACACGGTAAACCACTGAATACATCAGTGGTAGCTAGTTGTAAGTGAAAAACATGTACTATCACCCTAATAGTTCTTTTAATTATAAAACCTATTCTTAAGGCACTTTGTGACTCTATAACCAAAGCGTGGAGTTTACAAAAGGACTATAAAAGGTCATTGCAGCCATCTTGAAAATGGCCACAACTGTTGTCATACAACAATTTGAAATGAAGTAAAAACTTGTTTTCACTTATTGATTGTATGAAAAAAGACGTTTTACATATTTATTCGGCAAATATGTGAAATAGCTGTAATGGCAGGCATTTTGGAAAATGGCCGTCTTCTGTCCCAGGGATAAACATGACAATGGCATAGATCGGAAAATCTTTTTAAAAATCAAACGCCATGCTTGAATGCCTAAAAGCATGTATTATCAACTCAATCTCAAATCAGAGGATAAATAGCAAGAATGGCACCATTTTGGAAAAGGCCGCCATTTAATCAGATGACAAATCTGCGATGCTATAGCTAAAAGTCTTTTTATGACATGCCTAGATATGTGCAAATTTAATGGCGTTATCACCAGTGCACAATTCCCCCAAAAATATTGCAATATCTACTTACTATAATATAATGAGATGGGATGCCTTGACTTTGTACTATTGATTTTTCCTTATACGTGTTCCGTAACATGCATATGTTATGATTGTATTGCAATTTGATGACTTTCGTACAAACAAGAACTGTGTATTAGCGTTGGCTCAAATATGAAATTTCTCATCAAATTTCTTGCTTCCTGATTCAATAGTGAGTCCCCATTTTACAATTTGCCTAATGAGGTTAAGAGAGCCGGGAGGGCCCCGAAGGGAAAACCTGTCTTTCACATTCTTTTTCTCAATACACTTGAATGAATCAATTGAAGTAAGCTTTTACACTCTCGATTCATTCACTTTCTTTAACCATTTTGCTTACAAATATTTAAAGGTCCAAAGAATGAGATGATAAACTACTCCAAATCTTTACAGGAATTTCCATTCCATAAACGGCCAGAAAAAAGATCATTACTACTGTCTGGTCAATTAACTAGATGCGGTTTAATAATATTCAAAAAATACGTTTCGAAATAAATCACGAAAACGAAGTTGTTGGGTATCTTGGACCCAAGACGTTTTTACTATGACAAAAGGAATGAGACATTTTAAAACCTTCAAAATTATTGAAATTTGGGTAGTTCACCGCGTTTTGAATATGAGCTAATAAAGGTTTGGTACCATTAGGAATTACTTTTTGTGGACGGTTCCATTGAATCCACTGTAGGTAGTAAAAGCTGTCGGTCGGAGGAGATGATTCACTATCAATAGGCCTAGTGTCCGCCACCTTTCTGGTATGAAATGAATAAAAGCCACCGTTGTTCAACAGACAATCAGAACCTTGTATTTGCAGCGAATTTTTGCAAAAAAATGAGATATCCAAGGTCCACACGGATTAATTTGAATGGGTGGCATTAAGGAGAGCTATGTGATTCTTTTGTTCGTAAACAACTGAATTACAACAGGGAGACCTCTATTAACGTATAAGTATTTCCAACGTTCATTTAATGCCAATCAAAAACGCACGCGCAACACCTGAAATCAAAGCACGGTACACGAATCAATAATGGTCGTAAAATGCTTTGAAGCGCCCCTATTTCGTGAATGGGTCTGCCGTAAAAGTTTCAGGGTTAAACGTCATAGTCATTGGACCAGTTTGTGTCGTTTGTCAATAAAAATCAGTGTAAAATGATAAAATTCCAAGAAGAAAATGTTTTCAAAGTGGAGCCCAATGATTTGTTGGGTCCAATGATGAATAACACCTTTTCTGTCGTGATTTTTTCAAACCGTATTTTTGGAACTAATTAATAAAACCAGACATTAAGTTAATGAACAGACCAATAGTGACATCATAGTGAAACATTGTATTTTCAGTCAGTGTCATGAATAGATTCCAAACCAGTCACCTGGAAGTTTCGATTACTCTCTGAAAAATCAATAGTTTCATAATGATGTCCTCACCAACACAAAATTGAATGCTTCCTGCGTCCCTCCTTGTAGAATTGACACCAAACCAATCATCTATTTGCATTCATGGACTTTAAGAGTACAAGGCAAGGTTGTATTGCCAGCAAGCTTACGCTTTGTGTCCCTTACTACATACAAAACACTAAATCTGCAATTGGTAAAGATTTTTTTTTTTTTTTTTTTTTTTTTTTTTTTGTTTTTTTTTTTTTTTTTTTTTTTTTTCTTTTTTTTTTTTTTTTTTTTTTTTCTTCTTTTTCTTTTTTTTTTTTTTTTTTTTTTTTTTTTCAATATAACTATAATGGATGACACCATCACTCCGATCTGTGTCAGAGTGGCATTAGTCTCTATTTTTCCTATTTGAGTTACTAGTATGATATTACCATCTGACAGACAATTAACCTTTCGTTCACAGGCCTGAGTTTGGGGGGAGTATGATGTATAAAATCTGATGTTCTTGCCTCAAACAGTTTCACTTATTATAAACCAATAATTAGTCTGATTCTCTCCATTTAAAGTGCAAAATCTATTGCAGGCCTCCTTCTTGAGTTAGATTGGATAACACATTTTAACTGCTATCTTAAAGGTGCAAGAGAGATTTTGAGGCACCCAAATATTGTATCATACTCGTAATTTCATATTAGCTTAGACACTCAATAGCTTTTTTAGGTTGTATTGGCCACAGAGAAATGTCTAAAAGAGAGAAAAAAGGTGATTTTGATGGCTTATATTTCAATATAAAAATAGGCTGAATTTTGTATTTTGCTCATATCCGAAATTGGTGCATTCAAAGTTGGTCCTAAAAAAAAAATATTACATGGTAGAAAATAACAATATTGTGCTTTTTTCATTCAACAGAGATTACATTTAATCAATACATTTAGAGCATAAAAGATACATTTTTTTGCGAAAAGCGATATTACAATGTTGCCAAAACATGTCAGAAATTGTTAACAATATTTAAAAAAAAAAAAAAATATATCTAATCATATCAAATTTTTTGTGTTTTAAAAACATGGACCACCGTGCAAAAAGAACCAGTCTCAAGTGTTGTATTTCACAAGATTACGACATGTTTTTACCGATAAGACATAACTAGATTTAGAAATTATGTCAAAAAGGTGTATTTTTTTACATGTATAATTTACCTCACCCTGTCTAATGCATGTGTTTTCTGCAGAATGTGCATTTTTATTGACATCAAAATAAAAAAAATGCTTATGAAAAAGAATTATTTCCTACTGTAAAGACTTTTTCAGAGTAGAAAGGTCAGAAATTGGTGTGTTGTATTTTCAGTTTTTATGTGTAAGTCTAGGGCGCTGTCCTCCACCGATGACCTCCTCCACCGGACTCACCTGCTACCTGGACACTTTAAATGTAACTTTCGCTATATCCATTCAAATGAAAATGAGAGACTTGTTGATTAAAGAACGAACAAAATAGCCTAACAAAAAGGACACCAATTTTGGTTGTAATAAAGTCAGTCTTCCTGAAATATTTTACTTCGTGAACATTTTAAAAATTTGGGGAAAATGTAATATCTCCACCATATTTGGACAGACCAAACTTATGAAATGGACAATTAGGGAAAATTTACAATTTAGTACCAAAGAATCATTTTCAGCTTAATCCTTTCAGATGGGGCAATTTTTGAGGAAAGCTTTACACCGGGGCAAAAATTAGTACTTTCGATTGGTTAGGACACCTGATATGTGAATCTCTTTGTGTGCACCGTTAAAGGACCAACCACATTTTCTGCGGAGCACCCTTATTATAACAATCCGCCTTTTTCATATACATAATGATTGTCCACATTCTAATCACGGCATTATTACAGTATACCTTCGCACCTACCCCGTTATCTTGGACTTTATCGTTAATGGAAAAAACCACATAACAGCACACTAAAGATATACATTTATGAATAGAGTTAAAGGGCATTTTTTGATCCACACCCTCGTCCCCGGACTTACCTAAAAACGGTTGAGATTTTTAACCATCTAAACCGTTGCTCTAAGTCTAGTATGTGGACTAATCTACATGTGTAAATTGATCTGCTCTGAATAAGTCATACTTTGAGTAATTTTACTGCAGTCAACGACATAAATAAAACATTAGTGGCTTATGGGGCAGCGTGACGGGAAGCATGTGTGCATTAACTTCCAAAAACGCACCATCAAATCATTGATATTTGGAACCAAGCTTTTCTCAGGATCTCTAGTGCAACCATAAACCAAAAAGAGGTTGCACTTAGGATTACAAACTGCACCTTTAAAATTATATTTTAAGTATTCTGCCAAAATGCACTCGCCACAATTTCAAAAACAAATATTGAAAATCGTGAAAAGCAATTCTATAGGCTACACAAAAAATACTGGCTGAACAGTTACCGCCTCTCTTTTTTGCCACCTAAGTAAGGCTAGGTTACTCTATTCCAATCACGGGCTTACGGGTTTGGATGTAACATTGCTGTAAATATAGAATTCATGTATGCACGGTCCCCAGCATTGGTTGAAGGATGGGTAGTCATGTAAACTATGCCAAGGATAACGCCGGCACCATTCGAGTCTCGGCTGGTTGGCAAAAAACAACTGAAGGTTCCTTTTTGACCAAATCAGCAGCCGGCTATAGAAATAAAGAATATGGCCGGACTGAAGGAGGGCTGAACTTAAATATTTGGAAGCCCTTGCATGTCAATTGGTTGTTGAGTGAATATATGATATGATTAGCCATCAGAAACATTGTATGAAACTCAGGTAGTGTGTTGGGGGTTAAATCCTTGTCAATATTCTTCTTATGGCGTTTAGTTTGCACAACATTTTGCCAAAACGGGGCCCAAAAATTAAGGCCGGATTCACAGCTGGGAGCGGGAAGTGGAAAAAACACTTAAGTCGGGATTTGCCATTGGAGCATTGGACGCACTTGTGTAAACCAAATCAGGGGAAAAAGTAGAAAAAACAGTTAAATACTGGTGCCACGGGACAAAGCTTTAAAGTTCACTGCACATATGTGAAAATCCTCTGTTGTAGCCTACAGACCCACCAACATATGATAAAACAGATTGTAAACTTGCAAATATTCCGGCTGCTATGACGACTATAAAGGTTCAAAGCGCGTAGTGGTTTCTCCCCCTTTTTCATGTTTAGGAACGAGAGCTCTGCACAACATGGACACGTATTGATAGTAATCCCTAAACAATATGGAAAAAAAGCAAAAAAAGTCTCACCGATCATCCCAGTCTGCGAAGGTAAATCATTCCTTCTGTCGAGGGTATTACAGTAATACAGAAGCTGATTTTTCACCAATTTACATGGGGTTAGGGAAAAGACCGACTCTCAGTACTGTGGGTTGCTTTATATACACACACAAACAAGTTGATGGCTTTTCAAATGGATCCTGTAAGGCTCGAAGAAAGAAAAAGAAATTGTTGTCAGCAGACCTGCCGTATATGCTACAGTGTGTTTAAAGAGAGAGCCCAAACTTTTCTGTGTGTGACTAGCTCAGAAGGAAACTACACAGTCCAGTCAATAGATTTCTTACCTCCAACCCTCATGAACTACCCCGTCACCTTACACTAATCCTTGCTATTTCTAGGAAAATAGATTGAACTGGTTCCTACAACCTCATCTATAGTGTCACAGGGAGGTGTACTCTAAAATCAAATATAAATCACTTGAAGAAATAAGCAATAAGCTCAAAAATTGTGGGTATGGGTAATTCATATAAATGATTTTTTAGAAGTCATACCACCACTTGCAACATAAAAGACAGTCAATTAATAGATTTCCTGATCATCAGGTTTGAACTGGACCTTCGGTTTTAGTAGTCCGATTGCTTCTACCACATGAGCTAAATGAGGTAAGATGGGAAGGCCTTCAGCTCAACCCTCTTTCTCTATAATCCAAGAGGCATTAGAATTGTAGGAGGAATCAATCATACGAAAACCAATCCAAATCAATTAAGTAACATGAAGACTATGATATTGAATCTCGTTTGTTGAATCTCCAAATTTCAAGCATTCGATATTGCCCGGTCCAGCAAAATTTAAGGATCCTTTAAAAATGCCCTATCAATGACTCAATTGTCACATACATCTAAGGTACCCTTCTCAGCAGCACTGGGGAGTAGGTGCAGTTCAAAAAGTTGGGAGGAGACCATGACAAATCACCGTCCAGTGGTCAAACTTCCTTCACTGAAAAATGACAAAGCTATGTATGCGGAAAAAAAACAACAATACATACTACGCATATTTTTTTTTGTATACACCCTTTCAAATATTTCAAAAAAGTAAAAAAACTTTTTCTTTTTAAACATGTTGACATATGCATAAGAATGCCAAAGCTGGTCCCACATAAAACACCATACATGAGGAAAATAACCAAAATAACACTGAACCTGCATTTGATTTTAAATTCATAAGAGGCCTTTTTTTTAACTCTTCTCTCTTTCATTTCCCCCCACCCTACCCCTAGGCCACATGATCTGTACTTGATAGGTTTTAATCACTTCTGGGAGCAGTCTTTTTTTAATACAGAATTAAAACAAAAAATAGTTGCATGATACATTTCCTTACAACAAAAACATATGCCAGAGAAGAAAACACCCTTCCCTCTAATTGACCCAATTTACTTTTCATCTTCTAATAATATCATCACGACAAAACCTATTTCGCACAAAATACAGCTTTAACATGTACTTTTCATGACACTTTAGTTGTAAAATTATGTCCACAAACCATCTCCGTTTAATGGATTATTATTCAGCTTTTGGGAAACTAGTATTATATTAGCAACAAAGAACAGCCTGGTAGTTTTTCCCATTCATTTTGAAAACTAGATATGATTCCATTTGATGTATGCTAATGAAAATAAACTGGTTATGAAGCAAGTCACATAGTGCTTTTGTTTTCTTTTTTGGCAGATGTTGTTGCTCTATTTTTTCCTGGTGAGTACCATTAACATAGACAGCTCCTTGGTTTGCATGGAAAATGAAATTATTGTTTAATTTCTATAAACACTGACCCTCAAGTATCACCCCCCTGCTACTGCCGATGTTCCCTTTTTAAATTCGAGGGGAACTGCTTCTATCATAGGGTTGACCGACTGGGGGGGGGGCGAGGGGTAAGGCGACGGGCGTGCTCCCCGCTCACAATCGGGTCGATAATGCTACCCTGGACAAATATGGGATGCACTCGGCCTAAATTTGCGTTCAAGTTAAGGGTAAATAGGCTAGATTTGGTGCTTCACACGCATTTGGTCCAATTTAGCACTTTTGGAGCAGTCGCTTGGGGTTGACCTCAGGATTTGTACTCCCCGGTCGATAGCTTTGGGACGCCCCGTGTCTTACCCTACTCTCTTGTGAATATATCAAATTTACATTGAATTTTTTTTGTTCCCAACATCACAATTATAGCCCAAATGATACAAATCTAAAATAGGCCTACTAATTTTGCTTTCTTGTGGCTGGATTTTTCTTACGGATACTCCACGTTCACTGAACAATGTTGAGTGGCATTGTCTGCAAAAAGCATTCTTTAACACTACATCTCACAGTTGTCTCCTGTGGAACTGAACGAAAGGAAAATCGCCCAGACAATACCCATACAGATAGGTTCCATCAACAATGCCCAGAGAATAGTATTAGATTGATTTTCTTCAGGGTAAGACCAATGGTCTATTCATTGCCTATGGTTTTTGCACATTTGATTATTTTAAGATACTGGCATATTTCTTATCGTATGTACACAAGGTGGACAATGTCTGATCATGCGTCCACTTGATGACTACAGTACTTCTGTCTGAACCACTTTCTAATTAAAACGAATTATAAAGCATGTGAAAACATTACTAATGGAAGGAAAATATAAAGGACAAATGTCATGTTTTAAATTCAATACAGCAGATGAAATAAGAATTGATGTTTTATCACTGAGATCATCGATTGAAATTGTTATTTGTCGTTCCGTCTCAAACCGCCTGTCATATTTTATAATATATGTCTTGGATCACTGCTTAAGCAAAATAACCCTTTCTATCGCTTACAGATCTTGTCAGATGTTGACATCCCAAGCTTATCATCTCTCGCTACCAACTTCTCAATGAAGCTGGTGTGTTGAAGCGTACCAGGTCGGAACCAACTCCTCCAAGAAGATGTCCATCCCTGCAGCTTCCAGATCCAGAACCAATCTCATAATCCCTACAGCTTATGGATCCTTATCAACTCTCCACAAGAAGGAGACCCTCGAGGCAGGTTTCTAAGAATTTAGGCCATCCTGTATATTGGACTCATTCTTGTACCACTCCTCTAAGACATTGGCCATTCTGCAGATTTCAGGATCCTTTGTACCAATCCTCTAAAGACATGACCATCCCTGTAGCTCCAGACCCTTACCAAATCCTGATGTTGACCATCCTGGCTGCTACACAGACTATAACAACTCCTTCAAGTTGGCAATCTCTGCAACCTACAGACATTGTACCAACTCCAATTTGACCATCTCTGCAGCCTTAAAGATCTTTCCACAACTCCCTCACGTGTATTCCTACAGCTTACATATCCTTGTACCAACCTCTCCCAAGAAATGGCCAATCCTGCAGCCTACAGCTCCTTTACAACTCCTTCAAGAAGTTTAAACCACATTCTGCTTCACCCATATATGTTAACATGATTATTTTGTGCACACATTTAATTAGTGAATAATGTGAATGAGACTGATTTTTTTTCACAAATCAAACAATCTTCCCTGAAGTTAGAATTGAGAATCTCATGAAAAATGAAAATTTGCAAAAACAATTACTCAGAAATTAACTTGTACTCACTAAGTCGGGCATAGCTTTGAGACCTGCTGTGAACACTTCAGTATGTTCTCTGTAGCGGTTTGTGAATTATGGGCCCATAAATGGTATCCTCATAGGGTCCTACAATGGTGATGACAGCGCCCAGAGATTACATGCCAAACAATGGATCCACCTTTATATAAAAGAAATGAAATGTCAAAATTAAAATCCCCGCCATTAAATTTAAACTGAATTGGCCAAAATGCTTTGACTCGACTTCAGATTACAGGATTATGTAGTCTAAAGTGGCAAGTATGGGCTATCTCAAAATGAGCAGCAACCTCTATCGGATGACTTAAAACATTAAAGATATAAAATGACTGCTTTCCAAATTTTCCTCATTTTACGGGGATTGGCAGTATCATGCAACTTTCACCCCGTATCCGACTTAATCTAGTTAGTTTCCACGATTTTGGATCTTACAATGTAACATATTGGAAATGTGTATCTTTGTTAAAATGCAGTAAGAATGTCCTGTATCAGAACTTCTTTCTAATTAGTTTCCATTATTTTGGCAAAATTTCTAACTTTAATCAATAAATAAATAAACTAATAATTATTCAAAATTTAAATTTTTAAATAATAAACAAAGTTAGCACACATAACACAATTATGATTTTCAGGTGAGTAAACCATCTCACTGACATTTCTGGTTCATCCTGAACAGCTATGTAACTACCCAATTCCAAAATATAAGTTTAAGCATTATTTCAGAAGGACATCAACAACACCCTGGCCCATTTTCCTGAACACCAACATATTACCCAATAATTGAGTATCATCTATTTATGGGACCAAAAAAGCAGTCTATTGTCCATTGTTGTAATGAACCCTTTTGGTTGTTAGGCAATATCAGAGTCACTTAGAAACGACCTTATAACCAGGATTTTTGTAAGGGAATGGCACATGTTTTTTTTTAATGGGGGTACATGTTCCCCCCAAATTTGGCCGCCCCTTTTTGGAGGAATTTGGCCATCGGGAAACTTTTTACCGAAATGTAACCTTTCTTGACAAATCGCCATATAAACCCTAATATTGGCTTGTTCTGCTCCCAACATATTTTCGGGGCATTGAGAGACCATGGTTTAGGACGGGGTTTTGGGCGTGTTGGAACTTGGGGGACATCCCGCCCCACTCGCCCAACCTGGTTATGGCGCTCGTCAGAAATCAATTTATTTTTTCTCCAATATATTGTCCAAATTATGCACTTCAAGATCATATCAGATAAGCAAGAAATGCCAATAAAATGAGCCTAGTCTAGGTCAGTGGTTTTATGATGGGCTTCCAGTCGACTGCAGTCATTCAAAAAGCCCATCTCTCAAAACCCATGACATAGGGGTTATACACCGATACAGACACTACTAGATTTGAAAGGTTCCTTATTCAATAATAGTAATTGGTAAGCTATAACTTTCGGTTAAATTTCATGCACCATGCCTTTTGCAATTGACGTTTCATTGATTCTCATACAAACGGCAGATATTGATGGTTTAGCCATCACTCTGAGACAGCTTGCATTTTCACAAGTGCCTAATTAATGATATCAGACAATCTGACGTGTTTAGAGACAATCGGCAGACCTGAAAATTGCATCTAGTTTTTACGATAAGTCGTGTGAGTCTTGCATTCTGGTTTAATGAATGAAAATATGCATATTTGCTTATCACAGACAGTGACTAACACTCTTGACTTGACGACTTTTAACAATTTAATTCTTAAATGATTTGTATGCGACTTTTCACGAAAATGAAGATTTTTGTGTAACTTTTTTAGTAAATTAAGCAAAATCACAGAAATGAAAATTTGTTTTTCCACCCGACAGATTTTGAATTATTGTCACATTTTATAAACACTGTGTTTCATTCAAAATCTTCTGAGCACAATTTATTGTACAGAAGTTCTCGTCATGATGTTATCAAAAGCAAGACTCAATTAAGCCTATCACCCAGCTCTCACAAACCTGACACAAATCTCCAAATTTAAGACATTGCCACTAATTGCGGCAACACCTTTTGCCATCAAAGACATAAATAACCAGCTATAATTATCCACAGCAGCAGAACGAGAAGCTTATCCATCTGAAATAAGTCCTGCCAGCCTGCCACTCACAAACATGGAAATAAAGCACATACACAATCCCACGTCCCTTGTACGTCGGCCCTGCTGTGTTTGTAGCCAAAGCAACTGTACCAGAGCTGCACATTAAAAATTAATAGACTAACTGAAATTTCAGTTGACAACATTAAAAATTGAAAATTCAATCAAAATTCTCTTATTTTTGAATGTGATTGGCCATGTTGGAAGATTTAAAGGAGCACTTCGAAATTTGGGACTTGATTTTTCTAGAATGTTAAATTTTAGGGATTTATTTTTTTACTGATGCCGATGTTGTTTTGGTCCTTTGTTTTGATTGTTTTGTGTCAAATTTAAATGGTGTTTACTTTCAAAATGATACCACAATGAAGACACACAAAAAAGAACACTTTAGACAAGGGGGAATCTGGAGCTTTTCTTTCACAGAATAGCACACCAGCTCAATGTTAGTACACCCTACACCTGTATAAATTGGAAATTTAGTCCTACTTGGTCAAATTACATTTGGTCCAATTTGCATTTGATCTATCTCCATTTGGTCCAGTTCCCATTTGGTCCAGTTTCAATTTGGTCCACCTTCCATTTGATCCAATTCCCATTTGGCACAGTTCCCATTTGGTCCAGTTCCCATTTGGTCCAGTTCCCATTTGGTCCAATTCCAATTTGGTCCAATCCCATTTGGACCAGTTCCCATTTGGTCCAATTCTAATTTGGTCCAATCCCATTTCTCATTTGGTCCAATCCCATTTGGTCCAGATCTCATTTGGTCCAATCCCATATGGTCTAATCCCATTTGGTCCAGTTCTTATTTGGTCCAATTCCAGTGGTGCAATTCTGTTTGGTACAATTACATTTGTCTAATTACATTTTGTCTACTCCAATTTTGTCAAAAATGGGAACAAAATGGAATTGGACAAAATGGGAATTAGACAAGATGAGAAATGCAAATTGGGAAAGGTCCAAGTGGAAAATTGACCAAGTGGAGGAAAAACTGGGAATTGAACCAAGTAGGAAGTTATCCAAAGGACAATTTATATTGGGGAGAAGTAGGTCAATAAAAACCTAAAGCACAGTGGCCCTTTAAAAAGCAGCAAATGCAAGATGGCAGAGAGTGAAATTGGCTTGATTTTCTGTGGATGTTGCTCTATGTTTCTGCTATTGACTCTAGGACACTGGAGAGTTGTCAAATCCCGCATATATTGACTCTCGATAATGAGACATCTCTTGCCTGATATTTCTTTCACCCCACCTTGCTATCATTCTACATGTATGGTTTAATGGAGACGATACAAGATGACAAATCCAAGTAAATAAAAAGGTAATTATGCAAATCAATTACCTTGCAACTGAGATGAAAACGGTGGCTATAATGGGGAGGGATGACGATTGGTGCAGGTCCTTTTACAGAGCGAAAAACTTGCCGCTTTCTGTCCTTGCTTATACTTCAAGCAATTTAACTAACATCCCATCTGGAAGAGTATCACATCTTTCCAGGAAGCTTCGTGCACGATACGCTTGGCATGGTTAATTACACGAATTAGCACTCATAAGCCTTATTTCTTAAAATTCAGAACTAAAACAAAAGATGTACTTTTAAGTGATCCCCCATCTGATATAGGGTATTGTTCAGAGCTGATAACATTAATTCTTTTTTTTTTTCTTCTTCTTCTTCTTTTTTTAATTTAAAGGATAAGTGTTCCTTTTGCACCTAAAATGAACAAGTAATGACAGGCCAACCAACCCAATTCCACCGCTAATGAGAAAAACAATGTGGATGATGACGCTAGTGAAAATGAAAATGCATAAAATTATGATGGCGGTAGGTTCGCTATCCACCTGTCATTTTTCACTGCTATATCACATTTGGATTCCCAAGGTCTAGCATCACAAATTGAGCTTGAACTAATCATGCACAAACCACAACATCCTTTTCTTCACTCCCTCTAATTGAGTTTAGCCACATATGCTCAGCTTTTTTATGGTAACCTTTCGACCCTGGATGATTCTGTATAGCTAATAACACATGTCAATGTTTTTTCGAAGTCTCTCCCAGTCATTAGTGAAGCCATCTCGATAACCACCAACCTAAGACTAGGCTGGTTTGTACTCATTTGAATGCATTTTTCATGCTGATTCAAAATATGGTCGTGAAATTGCATAATTTTGAAATTTTTGAAAAAATGTGAAAAAGTTGTCATCTCTGAGCAACTGTTTGGTTAAAAGTCATTAGCGATGCCATCTCAATAACAACCAACCTAAGACTAGGCTTGTTTGTACTCATTTCAAAGCATTTATCATGCTGATTCCAAATATGGTCATGAAATTCCATAAATTTGAAATTTTTGAAAAAATGTGAAAAAAATTGTCATCTCTGAGCAACTGTTTGGTAGAATAGTCCATATAAAGAAAGGCTTCAACACAAGCTCTCTTTCTCGTCTTGCAATGGATTGCTGCTACATTATTAGCAATGCTTAGTAGGTAACACCTAGAACGTTGGACCCGAAGGTGTGTGCATACAGCGGTTCACCTTTTCTCTCACCTTTCTCCCCAGCGATTTCCGACAAGGTGACGGACCAAGTTTTATCATTCCATCCAGGTACTACGGTTGTTACTTCGTCTTCTGACTTGTCTTCCACCGACACCTTCCTTTGTCTGATTGTCTTTCATTTTGGAGCAAGAAAACTAGGAGGCTTCTCGTTTTATTTTTTCCCTACCCCAAATTTGACGTATTGCTGGTAATTGGAATTGGACGGATGCGCCATACGTACCGATCTGTAGATTGTTAGTAATTTAGAAGATTACTGTAATAACATCTGAGATGAGAATTTGTCTTCAAACTCCTCGAAGAGGAGGGTTAGCTATTTAAACACTGTCAACAGTTGACACAAGAAATCCCATGTGGGGGGTATAATGACAATTTTTCAAATATCAAACAAATCAAGTCTTGCGAGGCTTCAAAAGCCTGGCATTTTCAGGTGTTTGGAACTAGACATAAATGATATAAATCTCACACGTGTGTAGAGAAGGGGGCAAGTATGCCTTAGGCAACCTACTACTAACAAGGAAAGGTGGCAGATTTTGACAGTGGTCTCTCGTCAATCTTCACAGAATGAGGAGCTGGATTAGTGCGTAAGACACAAGAGAGGTTTGACGTTTTTTATTATTACAACTACTAACAGAAGAACAACATTTTCAATAGCATAAACATGTGCGTCTACGAATTCTAGGATCTATGACGCATCCCCAGATTTACAACAAATCTTTTACCGGCTGATTTAGATATATTTTCTTTAATCCTACATGAGTACGGTTTACCCTCAAGTCATCAAATCCAAAGGTCTAATCAAATAAAACACCACTTACATCGAGGTGTGTTAATCCGCATTTATGCTAATTGTTTCAGATTGAATAACATAGTTCACGAACCACATTTTCACTCTTAAGTGGAAATCACTTAAATGTGATTTCACCAAGAACCCAGTCATTGCAGTGCCAAATTTCCATGCCCACACATCTATCAAATCATCTCTCAACTAAAACCCCGGTATTGTTCTACCACATTTGCCATTCATTTTGGCTGATTGCTAATAGCACGACATCCGATGAATCACTCTAAGAATGGTATCACCGACCTATCAATATTCTTCCCTCCTCTCTAAGATGATGTAATCCTGCCCGCTGTAAGTGTACAGAAGAGGATATTTTCGTACCTTGAGGACCAAGGATTCAGAATTGATTCACATCATGAAAATCTAATGTGGTATCAGATGGTCCTGAAATAGGCTCCATGTTTATATACCACATGCGCACGCTGACCCTTGGGCTCATCCCGCCACGGGCAATACAGCTTTCTAATTGGCTGAATGGGTGCAAAGTCTGGAAGCTCGTCGTCGCTACCAACAACAAGTTGACTCACATGCTAGCCCCTCTATTCTTGTGTTGTGGACAAAACAAATAATCACGGCATCTAATACATGAATTGTTGTCATAATGACAACCACTTGATAACAAATTGACGTCTTCAAATAAGACGACAATGCCCTCTTCTCGCAGATGCGATGGTCTCAAAAGCAAACAATTGCGATACATGACAGGAATACAGTACGGCAAAAATTGCTTTCCTATTATGCGCTACTGGTTTTGACAAATCGGCCCAATTGTCTGGTTCTTCTTAGCCAAAGGGCTCATCTCTGAAAAAAGGGGTTAAAAAGCATGTAACATTCACCAGAGCTGGGAAAAAATCATTACCATTAAAGTTTGGGAAGATAGGTTAAAAATTAATGTTTCATTTGGAAAAGTTAAACATCTTTTTTTCTTATGAGTTCTACCAACCATTGACAAAATGTGTAATACAAACATGACCCGCCTTACACTCCCCCAATGTTTTTAGTACTTTCAACCACACCCATCACTCTCTCTCAACCAAAACAGAACTGGACCACTTTTTTAATTTCTTGGAGCCAACCTCTCAATAAATGCTAGTTATGATCCCTTAGCTAGTATGACAATGGCCTTTACGACAAAGGACCATGACATAGAGAACTTAATGAAAAGGAAATGTTGGCAGTGGAAAATACAACTGGACAAACAGAACGTTAACAACACATGTCATGGGGTTAAGAAGCCTTTTTAACACCAAAGGGGTAAACACAATGTGTTGTATCGGTCAGGGCAGTTTTTCAAACTCACTATAGGAATAGGTGTTTTTAATCATACATTTGCCGCAATGAGTTGGATGGTAAAGACACTTTGAAATTGCTCTTGGTTTTTGGTACTTGTTTTATTAACTGGTCTTACCCAAACTAAGTTTCAATTTCTAGCACTCAAAATACATTGAACTACTACAGTATCAATTCTGGAGATCACAAAAAATCACAAACCACGATCATATAAAATGCAATTGAAACCTTATCATCTTGTCAATACGGACATTACAATCTCAAATTTCCAGTTTTTAACTTCAAAACGGATTGCACTGCACTGGGTTTCGTTTTATCCCTGTTGCACCCATTCCTCTCCTCTCTCTCTCGATCACTATCCCGCCTCTGCAACATCCTTAGGGGGCTTAGTAGTCGCTTTACTCAGTCACATAGCTGAGAAAATGTTCAGCAATGTTAATTTCCAGTCCTAAAATTAGATGTCATTTTTGGCGATATGATTGAATCCTAATTTTTGATAACTGGAAATGGTTTCATTTCTGAGGTTGGGTTGTTTTTCCTGTCCAGTGTACACAGTCAAACTATCTCCATGTTTTACAAGTAAGCCCCACTTGAGCCAAATCTAAGTTAATTTGGGAAAATACCCCCCCATTTTTTTGGTATGATTTATGATACTGTAAATTGATAATTTTCGTGCTGTGAGCAGTTCCTGTTTTTAAATTCTCTTTTTTCAGCTATCCTACTAGGTCGACCCACAAAATAAACATTTTTGTGTGTTCTTAAATTTCACGCTTGCTCAGAAGTGTGCGCAAATTATGTAGCACATTGTAACTGTACGCTAATTAGCCCCAACGTCCTTTTTGGTTTTCCAGAGAGGACGGGAAGGGGTAAAGGATAGAAGCTAAAGACGTCCGTAGGCGGATTGTAAACCCGGGGCGTCCGGCGCACCATTCCCAATGAGCAGGGATGGCAAGCCCCGAGAGATCCACAATTTGTGCCCAATGATGTTGGTACGATGACTCCTCGCACCTTTTTGGACTTGGTGCATTTTCCTACCTCAGCTCATTGAGTCTAGTGGGTTTGGTAGTGATATGGGGTTCAGATAAAGTAAAATTTGCAGACACCCTGGATGTCTATCTTTTTCTGTATACTATAAATGCACTGAAAATCAACTTTTTTTATCTTTTCCACCTCAACTTATATTTTATTTGAAACCAAGCTTTCCTGTAAATTGGGAGTAAGCAAAACTTTAGCAAAATGTTTTCCCATGTGTTGCTAAAGCTTTGACATCCTCCCAGAATAATCTAAATTTTCTAATCCTGAGCTTCAGGCAAATGGGCAAAACTTCCAGCACACAGACCTACTCATTCAATCATGAACTTCCTTCACCCCTGCACCCCCCTGCAGTTAAGGCGTACAGACTAAATTACGTGTTTCCCTCATTCTATATCAGGCTTATAAAAGTCAGGGGACAGGGGCTGACCCACATTTCAGCCACAAAGAAGTCAAGCCTTCCATGCAAACACAGCCCACCCGATCCCGACTCCTGTGAGATAGATTTTGCAACTTTTGAATCATTGATCATTGGAAAGGAAATCGTAGATTTCTTTTACAACTCAGGTGTGGCTAGCAGGTAACACAAGCGCTACCAATGGGACTATTGTGTTTGTTTGATACCAAATACACAGGTATCATAACACCCACCGCCAGTATTCTATGCTGCAAGGACACGTACCATGCGTTCATTGCATTGGGCCAAAATCAGTATGGGCAATCATAGAGGGGGTATTGAGTCAATCCCCAATGCACCAGTTTGGGAAATTTCACCTCAGTAAGGTCATGTTCCCACCAAAATCCATTTTAACACATAAAACCTTGATTTTACAACTCATTTAGCCCCAACACCTTAGTACTTTTAGCATGATCATGAATGTTTTGTGGTCCTCTAACTTCTTGAACACTTTTTCCCTAATTACTACACACATTGGTTTTGTACAGATACGTAATGGCACATGATGCAGATGGGATTGGTTCAAAACACCCTCTAATAGGCAATACTGGCATAGCATTGCAGATCGAAGGACAGGGTAGAAATTTTTGTCTATCCAGAGAGAGAGTAATTTTGGTTGTCCATCATTATAGGTCTTCATTTTGTCTGCTGATGTTTTCCCTGCCTTCCCCCAGGGTCAAGCAACAATCACCCCCTGCTTTCTTCTCATTACACACTGTCTTGAGTACGGACCTTATTATTTAGTATGACGATATCAACATTCACATATGTTTACAATATGCTCACCCACCAAGCAAACAGTTCAGTGGTTGTACTTGGGTTATTCATACATTGCATGAACTGACCTTGTTAATCTGGGTAGCATATATCATACCCAAAAACCATGTGGGTGTATGTTTTCTAATACATTGGTGAATGAAATCTACTGAACTGTTGCCAAGGGAATTGAAAGATTTACTAGCTCATAGTGATTGTAAACAAACAAACATCCCTGACACTATTACATCATACCTTCAAAAATACTTCAACTTGTAATTTCAATCCTTGTATGACATTGATGTTTCTTAATTTTATAGCATGATATTTTCCTCTCAAAAGGGAGATAGATAATTTTTTGTCTTAAGAGATGCTGTTATTTTTGAAGTGCATTATAATGACAACAGCCAGTACCACAAGAAACCATATCCTTTGGTCAGGGACAATCATTTTGTTTGATCATATTGATCACACTTAGCTTATTTAAAAATGTCAGACTATAAGGCTGAGTACAAAAAGTAAACCGTTTATCATCCAGTTTTTGAGAAAAAACGAAGGAGGGCTTTTTTATTTTTTTATGTCTAAATAGGCAAAAATAATCATTTTATTTTCCAGCATAACGAAGTGGGGCGCTACACTACCTGAAAACAGAGGAGTCCTTTTTTTTCTACTTGACAGCTGTCAGGTTGACCCCCTCTATAATGATCACACAGAACCTGTTTAAAAATAAAAGTGCTTCATGTACAATAGGAAACCTACAAGAATCATCTCTTCTTCTGAAGCACCCTTGTACTAGAGTAATGATGACGGTTTTTCTTTTTCTTTTCTTTTTCTTTTAAACAAGCGAACTCGTTTTCCGCGATGCTAAAATATTTCCCGCGCCGAATATTCGCGATCACTAAGTGATGACTAGAACTGTACCAGTCCCCCCTTAATTTTTGGCCACCACTAAGCTCACCGAAAAATAATTGACAGAATTGTGACTTTTTGGTGAACTCGAGAAATCTTAAAATTCACGTGCAAAAATCCCTGAAAATTCACATAAATTTTAGTACAACATAATAATTTATTCAATTTGGCAACACTATTTTTGAAAAAACAGTGACCACATTTTAAATTTGGGACCCCAATGAGTTCTGAAAGGGGCGAACACCGATTTTTACATATTTTTCCAACATTTTCCAAGAAATGTAACAGGCTGGCAACCCAAAAGACTGACCATGTGTAACAACCAAACAAAAGATACTTTCAATGAAAACATGGGTAATACGTATGTTAATACCTTTGTTGTTATATCTTCCCCCCACCTACATTACCGCTGATATTTGCATATTAATTGCTCATTTGCCATATTTAATTCCCTAAAAAAAAAAAAAAAAAAACAAAAAAAAACAAAACCGAAATACTCCCACAATCTATCAGGTCGAGAACTTCCTCAGTCCACTTCCTTTCCACAAGTCAATCACTATAAAAAAGTACGCCAACATGAACCCAGAAAACTTGTTACACAAGCCTTGCGGGAAAATTTTTCATAAATTATGCAATTAGATACTTAATTAGCTTATTTTTTTTTTTTAATTTTTTATGAAACTTTTGGAACTTTCACATCCTCTTTTCCACCAATTACATCATCGTAGCCCTCACGGAACTCCAGAGAAATCATACACATATGGTCCAATGGTGACATTTTCTGTGCAATATGGACCTTTTTTGGGCCTTGACCTTTCCCCCCACCCCCTGACAGACCCAGGGGAGGACCCTGGGGGTTAGTAATTACATGGTTAGAGGGGTTGTTCCCTCCTACAATATACCAATGTTTTTGGCTACTCTAGCTCATACAGTAAAAAAAGAATATGCCCAAATGTTCGCAGGGTTAACATTTTTAATCACGGACAGACCTACGACATACATAGTACCTACGGACGGAGCCCATTTTATTAGTCCCCTCCCGAACTTCGTTCGCCGGGACAATATCGTTCGGCGGGGACAAAAGAAAAATTGTAGCAGCCTCAAAAAGGGGATGCTTAATAAAATTTGTATTTTTTTATTGAGCTAAAGCAGCCTAAAATAATAATAATAACTAGGCGGGTCCCCGGATTTCGCGATCACACACGGGTTTCGCGATCACCTGCGCATGACGTGACCCTCAGGTTTCGCGGTGCCGGTCCTTGCGATATGACCTCTGATGACCTTGTCGTGACCTTTAAAATTTTTGAATTATCAATCGCCCACGCCCACAGTTTGTCTGGAGACACCAAGTTTACACAATTTGAACCTCCTTTGACCTTGGCTGACCCCTGAGACCTTGTTTGACCTTAAGATATTGGCATAAACAATCAACCCCACCACCAAGTTTACAGGCCTCACCACATTTACTCCATATGACCTCCTTTGACATTGAATGACCCTAATGACTTTGTCGTGACCTTAAAATTTTCGGCATGAACAATCGACCCCACGCTCCAAGTTCATGTCCATCCAACTACGTTTACCCTATTGACCTTGAATGACCCGAGATGACTTGTTGTGACCTTTAAAATGTCGGCATCAACATCGACCCCGCCCACAAAAGTTTCGTTTGGATACACCAAAGCTTACCCCTTTTGACTCCTTTGACCTTGAATGACCCCTACGTACTTGTCATGACCTTCAAAATTTTTGCGTCAAAAATCGACCCACCCTCCATGTCCATGTCCAGACACAACAGTTAACCTATTTGACCTCATTTGACCTGGAAATGACCCCTGATGGACTTTGATCCATTAACCCATACCAACTCGGTCTTAGGACGGTCAAGGGGCACCCACCCACCAGTTTCAGGAAACGTGCGACCCCTCAGTCTCCGAGAAACCAAGGTTTAACCTCATTTGACCTTGAAGAACCCTAATGACCTTTGTCGTACATTCAAAATTTTCGGATTAAGAATCAACCCACCCACCAAGTGTCATGTCCATACACCAACGATACCCCATTTGACTTCATTGACCTTGAATGACCCTGAGACCTGTGATCCACTAACCAATACAACCTCGGTATTGGGAAGGTCAAGGGGCACCACACACCAAGTTTCAGGAACGTGAATTCTCGGTCTCCGAGAAAAAGACACAGTCAATTTTGACCTCTTTTGACCGCGATGACCCCGATGACTTGATCCACTAACCACTACAAAACTCGGTCTTCGGAAGGTCAAGGGGACCCACCCACCAAATTTTCAAGAACGGCGCGGACCCTCGGTCTCGAGAAAATAGACGCGGTTAGACAGAAAGACCGACACACTGACAGACCACCAGTATTATTATATAGATAATAATTCCTCCAAAAGTATCAAATTTGCACTTTGTCTCTTCCAAGGTACAGAAGGATATCAAAATCTTGACAAGGGTATCAAAGTACCCTTTTCTCCAGAAGTCCAGAAAGGGTAAGGGAAATGCATCCAAGTTCTTCTTACGCTGATCACCTCAAGGTTTATTTTCTCTCTTCTGTTGGTTCCTTCCAGAAAGATAACATTTTTTTCTTTTGTGCCTCCCAAAAGGAACAATGTTCAACGTTCTATGATACAGCTAATGGGTACTTTTAAAACGCGGTGAAAACAAGCTTATTTCAATCTAACTATACAGAACTTCCCCCTCCGTCACACATTTGCCTGTTTACATATGGGCACTATTCAAGTGAGCAAAAATCTTTTAAAAAAATAATGCCACCTAAAAGACAAATTTTAAACAAAAATGGCAAATATTAAAAAAAAAAACTTTGAGTTTTTTTCTTGGCATATCCCAGCCACATGAGGTTTATAGTGGTCATGTGGAGGAAGCAGTTGTCATGCAGACAAAATGCAGAAGGGCTGGTCTCTAAAAGTAGTATACCCATGGAAGCCAATGGAGTCACTCAAAGGCATACAGGACAAAGGTGAATAGCCATGTCTTTTAGCATTGAATGGTAAAGACAGTTAGTTTCCCTCTGTCAACCTTCGTTACAACAACCGCTTTAGTACCAGATACTGCACAAATGAAGTGGGACTGTGGAGGGTGACATGTTCTGATCTACTTTTTTCTGGGCCAAAGTCATTTTGAAAATGAATTATCCCAACATCTTTAGAATAATAGAGTTGCTAAGAAAATCCTATCTAAAAGGATTTCAATAGTTTCATACTTATACCCAGGGGTGTCCAACTTTTTTGACGAAGGGGCCGCATTGGTTGTCACGAATACTGCGGGCCGCGAGAAAGTAATGGGGGGGGCAAGTTGGTTTTATGACGTTGCCCTATGAGAGTCTGGAAGTATATAGGACCCATTCTATTACCAATTTTTGCCAAATGTTACCCAAGCCTATACCAGAGATGAATTTTGGGCCAAAATGTTGACACAAAATTTCAATTTTTCCAAGAAAATTGAAACTTTTAGGCAATTGGAAAAAATTAGCTTCAGTTTAAGGAAATTGGACTTAATTTTCCCAACAATTTTAGAAAATGTCGGTTTCAGAGTGATTGAAATTAAGTTTTTTTTTTTGGGAAGTACCTCGGGGCCGCCTATGAGATCTTAGCGGGCAGCAAATGGCCCGAAGGGGGGCAGGGGCCGAAGTGGACAACCCTGCTTCTAACCTAACCGTACCAACTACAACAAAATATACTGCAAATGAGTGAGAAAAATGCACTAGGTCCTTGATTGGAGCGCGATTTGGTTACAAAACGAAGATTAAGCACAACATCGCTGGGAGGGCCAGCAACACCGCCATCCCCGGTGATGGGCTTCAGGGCCATGGTTCGAGACGCCCAGTTTTTCAATTTTCTTATCCTTCCCCTCTCCCACTTCCTCACTCTCTTCTGGGTGATAGATAGAAAGACCTATGATTTAGGATTTGTAATGAGAGCTCTTTTTTCCACACAATAACCCTAACCGTGACAATACCACAAATATATAGCAGTGAGTCCAGATAAACGAAGGCACCATATGGCACGAAATCTCTGGCTGGCCCAGGCCAGGAACCACCGGCCCCATCGCATGGTATACCCGGGGTGATGAGCTAGGAAAAATTCAGCCCATGGTTCAAGACTGACCCAAGTTTCTCCCCTTTTTTCATTTCCCTCTCCCACTTTTCATTCCACTCCCTTCCAGGACATGGGCTAGAAAAACAGATAGGAGTTAGGTGTTCAATGCGTAAGCTGTACAACATGGTTTGCTGCCTCTCACATTCCATTTTTTAACCCACTTTGACTGTAAAATAATTACAATTTGATCTCAGCCTCACCCAGAGTGTGTTTTTGAACCAATCCCATGAAGCATTGGCAATGGTCTATACTGCGCAGGACTAAACACATGTCAGTAGTTGGGATAAAAAGTGTTCTAAAAGTTTAAGGAATCACAAGAAATATCATGATCATGCTAAAATTCCTTAACTACTAACGGCTTTGTGGGCTAAAATGAAGCGTAAAAGTCAGGCTTTTTATTGTTAACATTAAGAATATGCTTTTTGTGGAGCATCCTGATCTTATTGAGGTGGAATTTCCTAAAACCGATGCATCTTGGGATTGACTCAATACGCCAGGGCATAAACCACCA
>JAMKCH010040937.1:0-13322 GCA_023653785.1 Ophioderma brevispina | reverse complement strand
CTCGAGAGTAGGGATTAAACTGAAGGGATGTAGCGGAGGGCAACTGGACAGATAGCGCGGTAAATCAGAGTGCCACGGTGTTACCGAGGGGATTGTCTGAGTGGCGTGCCATATAAGACCGAAATCGTGTCGGCAAATGAACAGTTTTGCCGGCACACCTATCCAATGAAACTGCCCCTGGAACTCCATGTTTGTGTTTGCCACATACCATTTCAACCGAATACGGGCAGGACTAGACTGGGAGATAGCATAGTCAGGAGGAATTGTGGGACGGGTGGAAATGGAGTTACAGACTTTTTCTATGATTGATTTTTGTCAATGATGACCTAGCTATAATTTATGGATGGTGTGCAAAATTTCGTGCAGTGCTATTTTCTAGAACCAATATGGCCGCTATCACTCTTAAATTCATTCAAATGGCCATAATTTTATGCACTAGATCCAGGTTTAAAGCACGAAGGCATCTTTTGGAACGGTTATTGACGTGAGTTATCACACATTAACCATCAAATCCAACCCCTAGGCGGCCCCTAACCCAATATGCCCTGAAAAGTATTAAGTGACCCATAACTCATCAAGTATATTGTGATAGAGGCATATTCTGCGCTCTATACCCGTAGGAAACTATATCTGACATTTCAAGTGTGTTAACAAGTTACCTAAATGAAGATGGAAGCCAATATGGCTTGCCATTTAAGGTCTTACAACCTACGAATGTCATATCGTCATAATTGACTGGCCGTAATTTTGAATTTAAGTATGTTGTCAAAACAAATATACCAGATACAAGTTATTAATACTCAAAGAATACCATCTCATACTTAAATTTAAACTTCAATACTTTAAAAATTAAATTTTGGGTGTTTTAACTAAATTTACAATACAGATCATCGTAATGATAGGTTAAAGAAGGTAAAAGGCAGCCACATTGGCCCCCATCTTAAACATTTTTGCATGTTAGAGAAACAGAATTTCCAGATAAGAATGTCAAATGGTTCAAATACTTATCACATACCTTAATGTACACCTTTTTATATCATAATAGTGAGTAACTACATATATACAACAATAAGTAGGTGTTACTATGTTTAAAGGTGGATATATTGGCGGCCATTTTGAATTTTGAAAATGTCCATGACAGAAATTGACAAAGAAGGGTTTCTAGTGATCAAATTACATTATCCATAAGTGTAAAAGATAAAGCATGCATACAGACACTGGAATCAAGGCTCTAAACTGCAAAATGTGCAGAACACTTAACCTGTCCGGATGCGTTGGAATGCATTATAGAGGTGTTAAAGGTAACACTTGCAGAGTGTGATCAATGGTAACAGATTTTGAACACCTGCTGAACATAGGGTTCAGCATGTATTCAAGTAGCGTAAATAGGTATAATGGAGATGTTAAGATCATTTTAATGATTCCGAGGCATATTTAACATTTGAGCAGCCATATTGGATTTTTGTGGCAAATGTAATGATTAAAATTACGGTTACCAACACTTTCTAGGGCTTAAAACACCGGAGTACCGCGAAATATTTGTCTCTATCTGAATACTTAAGGGATTATTAGTGATTTTGGACATGGTGGCCAGCCATATTGGATTTTAAAAATGGCCAATGTTAACAAATTTTGCACCACCCTCCAAAAATTATTAACTTACATGCTTTTATTTTTAAAAAAGATAAAAAAAAGAAAAAGTCTGTACTCCATTTCCAGCCTTCAGGAGGTGTGCCTAAACTTCTACCTGACTAGCAGGCATTTGTAACACATCTCGGTAAAAAAAAAGTTGAGTGATTAAATATGTAGACAAGCCTGTAGGAACCCCTAAAACGTGATCCTAAGTGCTGCAAAAATGGTATTAAGGAGGGCCTAGACAAAGATTGTCACCCGGGGAGGGGGGCACTGACATTGGAAAGAGGTACGGGTAATTGCGGCCCTTAAGAACCCCTTTTCGCATCTCTCCAGCAGTTTCCAAGACCCCCAGTTGAAGCATAATTCAGTTCTTAAGGTCCCCTTTTCAGAAAATGTTGGCCTCAGAAGCTGAATTTTAGCCAAATTTCAGCTCCCAAGCCTGCAAATTTCTCAAAATTTCAGTTCCCAAGCCCCTACTTTCGGAGACAAAATCCGTTCCCAAGCCCCCAAGTTCGGAAATCGGGGCCGCACATCCCTACCTGTAGATTCAAGCAAAAACAACCAGATAGTGTTTAGCTCATAATTGGCATGTTTCAGCTAGAAAGTATGTAGGACGTGAGTTTTTTAAACCTGATTTTTTATTTAAGTCTCTTCATGCATATTATCGAGGGTGTGGTTTTATTGGGATGGAATGTGTTGATATCAAAATTTAAAAAGCCGAATATGTAGTGGAGGAGATAGGCCTACATTATCAAGTGCGAATGTTCTGTTGCAGATAAATGCTTCAGAATTTTGTATAGTTAATTATAAAAATAAATCTAAATTTTCTTGATCCGCTTTTGAATTAACAAAAATACAATGTTTGGGTATCACCGTGGTTTTCTTTACTATGCGCAGAAGGTGCACGTTTGCTAAGTGGACTCCAGTGGCGTACCGAGGCAGTCGATCCAGAGGGGTCAAAATTTCCAAGACGTCCCACCAGAGAGGGGACAAATTGGTAAATCGTCCCGGTAAGTTGCTCCAATTAAGTCTGAACTTGCTTAAATGCGCGCGTAGCGCGGGAAAATTGTCGAATTTACTTGAATTTTGCCCAAATTTAGACTGAAATTGGTCGAAATTCCCCGAACAAGAGGGAAGAAAATCCATATTTTGGTCCATATCGTCCCGCTTTTTCGAGCCAGAAGGGGAAACTTGCCCTCCCCCTGCCCCCGGTTGGTACGCCACTGGTGGACTCATATGTCTTTGCCTGTTTGACATATTTTGGTGCCAAACCCGTGTAAATCAATCAAATCAACGCCACTTTCGCTATAAAAGGCGGCGGCGATCATTAGGTCGTGCTCTCCTATTTATAGGCATACATTCCATACAACACATGTTTCTTTAATTATACATCGATAGGATCCTGGTTCACATCAAAGAAAGGATTCAATCTTATGAATGGTATTCGATCTAGGCACACACAAATTTTGGCCTCAATCATAAATGTCGTATTGACTTTCCTGGACAATGCATACAACGTCTCAGAATGAATAGAATCGTCTAAAAATTTTACTAAAAGTGACACGAATAAAATTAACACTATACACTATAATAATAAGTATAAATAAGCTCAATGTTTGATTGGTTTGCATACAATAATAAAGCAAATGAGTTGCACAGATTTTTAAGTAGATCGCATCAAATACTTTTAATTGTATACTACTAATACTACTGCTACAAATACAGCTATAATGCTGCTGCTACTACAAAAAGCTACAGATTTTAGATACATATGAACCATCACAAATATCGCAAAATTAAAAACTAAATGGAAATAATCTGCAAAATATAGGTGGGATATTGTGTGTATCAAAAAATTGTGTATGAAGAAACATGAAATTTGATCATGACCTGTTTACCCAATTATGACGTATTTAATGTTTTCATGATCTGCATTCTTTTCTTAGCTGCAAAAATTGAAGGAAATTGGTGAAGAAATGAGGCTGATCAATTTGCACCACATTCCAATTGAATTTACACGGTTAAACTGGGTTTTCAGTTCCATCCTTTTGTCTGAATATGGTGACAAATGTTTATGAACTTGGCTTCAAAAGAGTAAATTGTAAATAATCCGATTCGGTGAATTCAATGATTATCAGTGCATGAAGTCAATTAATTAGATGTATCAGATTATTAATTTTAAACATTGTAAACATTCAAAAAGTCAATTATCACCTGATCCAAAACAAGATCTTAAATTTTATTGTATCTAATTTAACTATTTTTAGCTTCAGGTAACTCAAGTCCATTGTCATAAGCTGGAATAACTTTGAAGAAAATTCTTCAAATTCAAATGTTGATGGAAGACTCCATTGATGAACTAAGTCAACGGATATTAATATAATAATCTCTTTGCCAAGCTCTAGAAGCCAATTTATACATAACGTTTATGAAATTGCGAAATTGAAATGAATGGTTTTGTGGACTGGGCACACTGTTAAAAATAAACCTGTAAAAAAACAGGGATTTGACTGGCAGCTGGGACTCACAACGTGCAGAACGTAAAATAACTGGAGCCGTAAAAATACGAAACCATTGCAGGGAACGTAAAATAACGGCGTAAAATCTCAGCTTCAACGTTATTGTTGGTTTTTGACTTGTTGAAACAATATTAACAATTAAAACGTTATTACAATCCTTTGACCAAATTTTCACGTTGTAGGTATGGCATCATACAAACGTTGTATTTACGTTACCACATGGTTGTAAAAAAGTTATATTTCAGGCAAACAATTTTGAGAAAAAAGGCAATAAACAAAGGGAAAACGTGAAAAAATAAAGATGTAAACCAGTTTATACACTTTGTTGTATATATATGGTAATGTACACATTCTAATGTCACCAATTACTTCATCATATGAATAAACTTAATACATGTACCTTACATACATGTAGATTCGAACCTGGCCCTTAAGATTACAAGTCCTAAACCTTAATAATCCACTACACTACGTGACTTCACTGAAAGCAGTTGCTAAAATTAAATATATATTATGTGTGTACTACTTTTTTTTCAAATTAAACTAAATATAATACAAAAGGGAGGAAAAGAGTTTTTAAAACTTTTTTTAAGGAAAATAAGATTTTGCATTTTTAATGACGTTACTTATAACGTTATTTAACACATTTTATTGGTAAAATTATTTTCATAGTTCATATTCTTACATTAAAACAAGTAAGTTACAAAAGAACGTAATATTACGGAAATATAACAACGGTCAGCGTATAAATACTACCTTTTTCAAAATGTGTAGTATTATTTTCTAGCCACTGTTTATTACCATTTTTTCTGATTCCAAATTGTAATTTTATGTTAGGTATAGGTAATAAAGCGTGAAGATTATTGAATAATTGGGGTTTACCGTAATTTAAAAGGTAAAGTCTGGTAAAATTAGGAACATTTTTAACAGTGCAAGAGCAATATCAAAGTGTCTTTAGAACAGTATTATTTTGAGAAATATTGTTATACCAAAAACTATTATCCAAAATACTTTATCTGTTTCAAATTTGTTTTAAAACATGTCATTGATGAATGAAAGTTTCATCTGATCAAGATGATTTAGTGCAATATTTTTATGCAAAAAACTCTCATTCAAAATCTGTGGATGAATGCAAGACCAACGTAAGTGCATTTTGACTAATTTTACAGGAAGAACATTTTTCGTGTTTCTATTGGCTTCTATAGCTGGTGTGTCCATTATTATAGCAGGTAATAGAGTAGTTAATGTATTTGTAAAATAATAAATTAAATAATTTCTCCTAGATAAACATAATTTTAAATATTTATTTACCAAAGAAGAGAACGTATGTGAAAATCAGCATTTTCTTGTTAATGCAAGACCGACGTACGTGGGAATTACTTTGTCATGTACATCTGCGTCCCTTTCCAGTGCAAGGCAAACGCAAGTGTAGAGCTTACATTGGTATTGCACTGAAAAGTGGCAGAAGCTAGCAGAAGGTGTTGAATGCAAGACCAACGTGATTTAATTTTGCCACTTGTGTCATCATCCATTTTGGCATTCGGGCGCCTTTGGATTTACACATCTTCAAGGACCACACTATGTTACGCAATGGAATTCCGCTATGCAGTATTTGTCATCATGCTCGCTTATACATCAAATCAAGGCTTTGACCATGGAAATGTGTTTGAAGTGGTGGAATATGGGTGTGGCCATAGTGACCCATGTCACTAATGACCCAGATGCATAATCTGCAGTTTATTCGTACAAGTCTGCTGAATTCATCGGGTCACTAGTGACATGGGGTCACTAAATGGCCACACACGGGGATATTGTGGATGGGAGTGTTATCATTATTTCTCTGCAATTTTGTCACTGTAATCGGTGAGTCTGTTCCCCCCCATCATTCTTTGTTTTCAAAAACCTTTGGGAATCAGTCTATTCAGAGAACATGGTACTATGGAAAAACAGAAATAGACCGCGAACTTGATATATCAAAAATAATGCTTATTCTCATGCTTTCTGGGGATGTGCAATTAAACCCTGGCCCAGGACAGAATAATGAACTGATAATGACAGATGTACTTGTTGTACATTCTTGTTGATTGGGGAGACGACGGGATGAATGTGGGAACATTGTTATCGTTGGTATCATAGAGCAAAGAGGTTTAGATAGATAGAGAGGCAAAACGGTACGTAATCTTTAGAAATCACCGTCTCGCATGTTTGCCGACCACAAGAAAAACATAGAGTACAACAATAGAAAGCAATGGGCTGCGTGGGTGCCGCTTTTGCATATACATAATCGGTAGTGATACAAATTAACTGTAGTGTAGAGGTGGCAAGGTGTTAATAAGAGTGTACCTGGATCATCTGTGCTCAGATACTCTTTTTCATCATAATGCAATGCGCGCTTAGGTGAAAAGATGAATATTGAGGGGTTTATTTAAATCAAGAGACTGAACGTTGTCATTTCATTCGTTGTGTGGCCAGGGATAGGACCAAATTTAACCACCCAATAGCCACCCAACATCCAACAACTGATATTTTGGCGGATTGTTGTATCGAATTGACATTGTGTGTGATACCAAGCACCACAAACTAATAATTATTCAGTGCAATATTCAAAATGTCAGCGCCCAGCACGTACGACTGGTTTTGAATGGGCCTCACCCCCGTGTCATAGAGACGTGTGTTTAACATGAGCCCCGCGGATTTTAAATCAATATACTCAGAATGCTTTCGGGTCGGGGTTTGATGGTTATGTATAAACTGCAAAAATGTTATTTTAAATGACAATGATACATCTCGCAGTAATGACTCTGATTCTAGCAACTCCGAATTCTCTACCATGCCTACTAATAATAGCAAGCCAAAACAACGGAAATCCGATCCCCACAGGGTCCCTTGAAATTTCTCAATATTAATTGTCAGGGTGTGCGTGCTAAACTCGCGAAATATTTTTAGCTACCTTAGACTCTGACAACCTGATTTTGTTTATTGGCACTGAACTTCTAAAGAGACTTAAATCAGGTGAAATATTCCCACCTCACTTATCAGATTTTTAGAAAAGATGCGGCGAGGGTCAATCTAGAGGAGTTTTTTAATAGCAATTCTTACCTCCCTTATGGCAAAAAAAGCCTAGCCAAAGTCTTTGATAGTGATTGTGAATAGTTTGGTGTAGTCCTGCAAATTAAAAGTTCAAAACAATAATGGGGCTTTTATAGGTTCTCAGCTTAACCGAAATGACTATATGATCCCTCCAAAACTCTCTTGAAAAATTACCCGAGAATGCGCACGTGTGGTTGATGGGTGATTTGATCTCCCTGGACGTGATTTGGTAAAAATGTCTTCCAACCAGGAGGAAGATACCCGAACCAGTAAAAAAATGCTTGAAATTGCCAACACAAACTACCATCAGATTTGGTGACGAACCAACGCCGTGAATGATGAGCTTCTGATCTCGTTTTACAAGTATGGCCATCTATTGTCCGCAAAATGTTAAGATCTTGGCCGGATGTAGTGATCACAACATTGTTGCTCTTGAAATGCTAATAAAACCGTTCGTAATAGACCTGTAAAGCGGAAGGTTGTATGGCAAGGCTGATGTTGATGGTCTAAATGAGACCTTTGTTGATTTCAACAATACCCTGACAGATGAAAAAGTGTCTCAATCATCTGTTGAAGATATCTGGAGTGGTTTCAAAGACACTCTTTTTAACGCCATGGATAAATTTGTGCCGAGTGAAACATCATCGTCAAATTATAACCTTCCTTGGGTGGATAGTAAAATAAGACGCGTGAAAATCGTCGGAAAAAGAGAATATATAACAGGGCCAAAATAACTGGAGACCCCGTTTTGTGGGAGAATTTCAAGATCTCCGTCGCTCAATAGAGATCGGAGCATCCGTCATGCATATGAAAGTTATGTTTCCAACGTTATTGGTGATAGTCTCGCTTCCAACAATTCTAGCCTTTTTGGACTTTGTGAAATCAAAAAAACAGGGAGGCTTTCGGTGTAGGTACTTTAAATAGTTACCCAGGGGATTGCTATACAGCTAAGCAGAAAGCTGAAACGCTCATAGCAATTCCAATCTTTGTACGGGCGATGATAACGCTGAAATCCCCGACCTTGGTGAGTGTAACGTCAATGAGCTGGCACCGACAACATCGTTGTCCCACGAAGTGTTTTTGGAAAAGTAGTTTGAATGATGTACAGCCACAGAAGCCCCGGGGCCGGATGGATTTCACCTCGCATTTTAAAGTTGTGCGCTATCAGCATTGCTCCAAAATCTCAAAAACTATTTTCATAAATCCTTGGAACTGTACCTACCTGCAGACTGGCTCCATGCCAATGTAGTTCCTTTGTTTAAAGGTGGTGATAGAGCCCACCGTCAAATTACCGCCCTGTATCAAATTTCAGTGCATGCAAATTCTGAACAATAGTTGTTATATGTTATATGAATCATTGGGAAAACATGGTGGCGGTGTGACAACCAGCACGGTTTCAGAAAGGGCCGATCTTGTGAGACACAATTTAGCTGCTACAACTGAGATCTTGCATTGCCAAATTCGTCTCCTCGGACCTTCACCAAGTTTAAAAATCACAATAATTAGAAATCACAAGACAAAGTTCTTCCATATCATTCACTCGCCCTCAAACAAACAAAGACTGCTACAAGTACGCTTTCTGGCCTAGTAAATTGCCCACTGGAACGTCCCCAATGGAACGTCCTACCCAATGCTATCAGAGACTCGCCTACATTAGAACATTTTAAGTCACAAATTAGTAACAGCAATCTTCTAGCCATCACTAAGGGTGCCCTCAAGTCAAACTAAGCTGCTAGCCATGTCTGCGCCCTGTGCGGGATATCCAATTTTGGAGTTTGCACAGTAACTAACAGATGCAGATGCAGAGACGTAAGCGCATGCAGCACTTACGTTGGTCTTGCACTGAAATCGGTAAAAAATGTTTAATGCAAGACCAACGTAAGTGCCGCTTACGTTGGTCTTGCACTGAAATAATAATAATAATAATAATAATAATAATAATAATAAAACAATGACGCAAAACAAACATTAAGTGGTACTTACGTTGGTCTTGCATTAAATGGGAAAACAAATTAATTGCACATACGTGATATTCTTTTGATAATTAAAATTGTTTTAATCACTAATATATTTTTAAAACATAGTTTAAATTGTGCATAAACAAAATCCACCAATAACACAATTTTGACAAAAATGTCACTTACGTTGGTCTTGCATTCATGCAAGACTACATGATTTATTTTTTTGAAGGATTGCAGTTTTGCGATACAGAATAACAAGATTTTTAATTTGACACATGGTTATGGGTATTTGTAATATTATTGTTTATTTAAGGGGAGACCAGTACAAGCAAGTTTTGAGAGAGGTTTTAGAAGCATCACGTGCTAAGAGTAATGTTAATAAATGCAAGGGCATTTTCCACATGAAAAGAATGGTGTGATAGTCAACGCAATATTGCAAGGTGCTTTATTTGCTTACATCTGAATTACTCATCTTATTCTGTAATTGAGGCAGCATATTGTAGTCTGAAATGGTATCTTGATTGTATCGAAGAAGTTACAAATAATCCTTGTGAAGTCAAGTTTATCAGAATCATATTTTTGCATCGCCCGATCTTTGACATGTGAAAATTGTATTGTAAGGCAGCTTTGGCTCTCCATGGTTCCATTTGACGAGTGGTGTTCCCCAGATTGAGAAACTATTTGTAACATTTATCATGTAGGCGCAATAGAAAAATGTTTATTTCCGATTGATCCGGCCGAACTAGGAAATAAGGCAAATTCCCTACTCTGAATACAAATCATGAACTACACGTGAGCTAGACCACCAGTTAAAGTTAGGTATTCGCACAGAGTTAAGAAGAGCAACTCCAATCACGTCAATATAGTAACTTAATGTTCTAATTATGTTCTATGATCGCCTACCTAACAAAAAGCACAAAAGATTTACCGTGCGTTAAAATTAAAGAGTAACGAGAGAGAGAGAGAGAGAGAGTGAATCACGGAGTCGGAGGCTCAAAGAATAACGGTGGTTAACCCAAAAAATTCTACATTGATAGGCTTTGTAAAGTTGTTAGCAAACATTTCAGTATTTGGTCAAATGTCGAACTCTGGGGCTTTGTTCATGTTGTGGAACGTTGTAGGCGTTACACAAAAATTAGCAATTTACCGCATATTCCTTCCGTTAATGCTATGGATTTCCAATTCCTTTTAGAATTTTGTGTAAGCAGTAATGATAGATTCTTATCATATCTGCCTGCTTAACAACCTCAACGTTTTACTGTCAATACAATATGTTTTATATCATACGGTTGTCGGTTAACTTTTACTAGGTCAATTTAAATTTTATCACTGTATTGAATTGAAAAGATATTTTAATAATTTCTGTATTTCTTAGATTATTGTAATGTATGGTAATTTTGACCCCTGGGCAACCATTGAAAAACAGCGAAGAAGATCTAATAAATAAATAATAGATTACTTCAGTATATCCACTGGCAGGATAGTTAGATAGCTGGAAGGGTTAAGACATGAAATCTGTATTTTGATTTTCCGATTTGGGCAAATCACTGATAGTGCCCTTTTATCTCCTGGTATGGGCCTTATGCATCAATGGTTTTTGTGTCATATGCTTACAGATGGACACTGTGTGGTGTGGCATGTGTATTTGGGTTATGTGTGTTCATCTCTGTGGGGGTGTGTGTTTGTAAAGTTGTGTGTTGAGAAATATTAACCCTGTTTGTGGCACAATGTTAAAACAACTACCCTTGCGAGTATTGAACGATAACTTTATACTTGTCGGAAGAAGAACCACTGGCTAATGACACATACGGGGTTTTGTAAACAGGACTGACCTCTAATGACCTACGCGACCTTTACCCCATTTATGAACCAGCGTGGCCAGACGGACACATACGTCGGAGATCGTTTATTGTTGGCCTCCCAGTCAAACGTTAACATTAGTGTTCTGTTATTATTGAAGAAACTTGATTGTGCTTATATAAATCGATTATTTACACAAAATACAATTAAGTCGGTAATAATAATAGTGCGTGTACATTAAGATCCTGTGTCTAAAAAAAAAATGGTACAATCAAAAACCGATTTTTTTCAAGATTATATCTCAACATAAGTACGTCGATTTGTATATATAACATACCTATAAAGGAAAAAGTCCAGGCTTTTCAGGATTTTTGTTTCATTCTCATTTGCTTGTTCAATCGAAGAGATAACTCAGTTTACTGCGGACACAAACAATTCGAGTTTGTGCCACTTTTCTGGTTGAGTAAAAACGGTGAACACCTTTGTTAAAACATCAGTTATTCACACTTGAACAGATATAAAAATCTTTAAAAAGGGATAACTCATAAAGAAATCTAAAAAGATACGAAAACAGCTAAGTAATGGTGGTGAAGTTATGTCCAGTAAGTTATGGCTTAAGATTAAAGTGAATAACATTCGACATACTGTTGTTTTGTTAGAAATTAGAGGGACACCATGAGCGTACAGGCTGGCGTAAAGCAACCGGGAGGAGAGAGTTTTTTATGGTTCTTTGAAGTATAATGAAACGCAAAATAAATTTCCTACAAACACTTGATACTTTGACTTCCAAATTCAAATTTTTGGTTGACTTCAACAATAGTAAATGCACAAAAAAGTAGTGGATATTTTAAACCATTTCTATGGATTTTGAGTGTTTATTAGGGTTGCAATTACAATTCCTTCTGGCATGTTTTAACAGCTACCAATGTTGTATAAATTCAAAGTTCCATTTCATTGCCGTGCAATGAATATTTGTATGCTTATTATTTATGAAAAGAAGATATTTATCAGTGAACTGATTAGTTGATATTAAACGTGTGTCGCTAAAACTAGATTCTTTTGTTTACTTAATCTGTGTTTTGTTTTCTTGTCAAGTTGCAATTTTGTGAGCTTCCAACAGCATGGCAAACTGGGCGAACAGAATCTGCCATGCATAAAAGTGGCACCAAAAATCGATAATTTTGTATATCGAAACTAAATTGATTATATCTCTGGATGACAAAAGAAAGAAGATGGGAAACAAACACCATTGGAAAGCTGGTCTTTTTGCCTTTAAATTATACAAGAAGAGTAACTTATTATGAAATTTCATTATTAACCAATTTTTTGATTGTACCCATTTTTTTTGAGACAGGACTGTACATTTGCTAATTATGAACCATTATGGGGCTATAGGCGCTTTAAATAAAAGGTCTCTACATAACCTAGTAGATAAATAATACACTTTTCTAATCCTTTATAAGGAGACGAACATGTTAATGTACATTAAACACCAATTTGACTTCGATTTATGTTTTTCCCCGTAGGAATTTTTTCCCGTAGTAAAATTTTCTCCTGTTGAAGAGGGGTATCAGTCCGAAAATTTGAACCCCCATCATTTCTGACAGCCTGGTCCCTGTTAAATGAAAAACAGCAAGAAAACAATTTTTCAGCAAAAAAATCCTACTGGAACGTTTCATGGACATACCAAACTACAATATACCACCTGCAAATATAAAAATAAAGTATTGTTGCCTAACTGCTATCGCGCCTACAAGACCCTGTTTGATGCTGTAATATAACATGTCTTCTTCTAAAACGCTGGGTTATTCAGTAGCCAGATGGTGGTATCGTTTACGCCTAGCAAATGAAAACCCAAAAACAAGACACAAATAATACCAAAAAACTTGGTCCACCACATAAAGTTGTTAACAAACCTCCTCTTTAAAGTCTATTAACCAATAGAATATTCGGCTATACCTGGATTTTAATGCAAAAGGGGTTAATTCTACATAATGTCTTCCAAAAACCAAAAAGGGGGGAACAGGCAACCACTGCATGCTTTACGATTTGATCGGTTAATTTTCACTGCAAATACCGGAGTAACTTTCGTAATTATTTTCCTGCATCATATTATGATTTGGATTACTAACTTTAAAACTGTTGGATATTTACACGCGAATACAGTGTTTTGCACAAAGAAGAATAACATAGCCCACCAAATGGGTTGGCAGTATGCTTTTCAGAGTAACAGTGTGTCCTAAAGAAAATTGGGGAGTCAAAACCGGGAGAGTCCATAACCAAAGTAAGAAAACGTATTTACTCATATTTTATTTAT
>JAMKCH010040936.1:0-33786 GCA_023653785.1 Ophioderma brevispina | reverse complement strand
TATTATTCAAATATACCTTCCTTTATTAAAAAATGCGACATAAATGGTCAATTTTTCTTCTCCTCAAACCTTGTTCAAGTGAAGCGTAGGTAACTTTGTTACACACGGTGGTCCAATGCAATTTTAACCCTAGTTTATTTTGCTATTTTGATCAAATAGCATTATTATGATGTTACCAAATACTT
Organism: Ophioderma brevispina; assembly: GCA_023653785.1. Classification (NCBI taxonomy): domain Eukaryota; kingdom Metazoa; phylum Echinodermata; class Ophiuroidea; order Amphilepidida; family Ophiodermatidae; genus Ophioderma; species Ophioderma brevispina. Next base: position 33,601 of record JAMKCH010040936.1, on the reverse strand, counting down.
TCCATATAATACCTTTAATGTATACAAAAATTACCTTTTTTCTTTTTCTCTCCTTGCATTCATGTTTAGGATTTGAAAAGTTTGACACTGTAACAAATGTTATGGTGTCCATCCTAACAAATGATACATCATCACCAATTTGAAAATGCTCCAAAATATTGAGATAGCAAAAAATGATATGGATATGAACCATTTGGTTATGTAACAATTAATGAGGGCCCTGAACAAATAATGTGTGAAGGATAAATTATCATGATTAATCCGGTAACATTTGTTGGATTCGGTGTCCTTCGAGCTTCGTAACACGTGTTACAAATCTCAGATCAGTTTATCAATTTATAAGCATATGATCTACCAATAATACCTTCAGAAAGCTTATGTCATTAATTAAACACTTCAATTGCTCTAATTAGCCTGGTAGACTACACCATCGTCACAAAGACAAATGATCCTGTGGTACACTGTAACATTTGTTACATGTTGGAATCTTAGTTGTTAAAACCACTTTAACATTAAATCTTCTTTGTAATGCAACCGTTAAATTTGGTAACAATTTCCTTTTGGGCATAAAGACATTTGAGCTACACTTGATATATATGACAAGTAAAGCAGCAAATTAAATTCAAATATTTCTAGAATTATGGAATTTTAAACATTCAAACCCATCCCATGATTTTGTTGAATCCTCTCGGGCAAGATGATTATTTCCTAGTTTCATGTAAGTAACTGCTGAAATGAGGAGAAAGCTTATTCCTGCAAAACATGAAACGTCAAGAGAATAACAGACTTTCCTGTCCACCCTTACTTATTTGTTGTTAGATTTTCTGTGAGGGCAAGAGCATGCACTACATTAATGGACAAAGTAAACGAAAGGCCAATTGGATGCGTTTTACTTAATGTGCCAGACATGAAGGTTAGAACCGAATCTTGTAGCCTACCAATATCTTGGGCATCTACTATCAGAAGTTTTAAACCCATCCTGCGAGGAACAGAACTCTTGGTGTTCTATGGGATGCAGAGTATGGGCCAAGGAGCTTGGTATCAAGGAATATAACTTTCTGAATGGTAAGATCAGGTGCAGGTAATCGTACTATGGTTTTTCTCAAATAATTATCTAGGTTTAATTACTGTGCATTTACTTCTTGCAAGAAAAATTGGACAAATTCAAAGAACACGCGTCATATTTTCATGCTCTAATGTGGAGCTGTTGCATTGAACAAACATCATAGTGTGGGTTGGTGGTTATTCCCGTAGGATTTCATGCTAAAATTGATTTTTGTTGCTATTTGGGTTTTCAATATTACTTAACCTAACTGTCATAAAATGATGGGGTGCAAATTTTCGGACTGGATTTCCCCCTTCAAGGGGGGATGTTGTACAAGGAAAAAATTTTAATCGAGTCAAATTGTGTTTAATGGTACACTAACGTGTTCGTCTCCCCTCTAAGGGTTCAAAAAATATATATTGTGCCTAGGTTCCAAGCTTTAGTTAAATGTTGTTAATAAGGCCCCGTAATGGTTCAAGTCACCCTGGGGGTAAATGCTCCAATGTTTTGAAATTGGTGTCAAATGATTCCTTGTGTCATACATGCACAGAAAATGCATTTTCATTGATTTTTTGATATCACAACATTTGGGACAATCCAGGGAAGTTCTGGTGACCCCCCATAGACCATGTATACCCCCCTTGCGACATTTTGCTATCTATTAGCCAACAGCCAATTAGTCCTGTGAGACAATACAACAAACTATCCCCAGTTTCAACCAATCTGTCTGAGCATTGGGTAAATTTATACCCCAGGATGACCTGAAACCATTATGGGGCCCTATAGCGCTTAACTAAAGGTTGGAACCTACGCTAATATATACTTTTTTTCTAAATCCTTATGGAGCCGAACATTTTAATGTACATTAAAACACAATTTGACTCGATTTAAAATTTTCCTCCCTGTAAGTTACCATTTCCCCCCTTAAGGGGCACAGTCCGAAAATTTGCACCCCCAGCCATCATTTTCTGACTTTCAGTCCCTTTTGAATGAAAAAACACCAAAAAATCAACTTTAGCACCAAAATCCTACGGGAACTGATTCATTGACATACCAACCCACACTATCAAATTCAGCACCAATGCCTGTTTTGACATTACGATTTTTTTAAAATAAAAGTAAATATGTAGTTTTGTGACCTAATTCATACACAGAAAACAAAACGAAAAATTGCTTTAATTAGTGATAAACAGTGTTTTAATTATCATGGAAGTGAAAACAAATTAAGAGTCCTCAAATTGTTAAATGTGGGTGGAAATGCTATCCATTATCCTTGGTTGCTTCCTTGGTGAACTTTTGATTTTTCTGTCCCTTTTGTTTTCTTTTCAATTTTTATTTTCGAAAAATAATGGTTTGTCTGCAGGCCACACGGCAAAAGCCTGGCTTGTATCCATCCTGCAGGCAGCCTATTGAGAACCCTGGGATATGAATCTCTAGTTTGACATTGATGTCTCAAAATCTCTCATTGCCACCTAATGAAGCTCCTCTTGGGCCCATTTTGAAAGGGATTAGCAAGCGTTTGCTATCCGAACATCGAAAAAACACAAAATTTGTAATTTTTACATTTTGTTACTGGCATTGAAGCACATAACCTGCAAGTGGTTGCTAGAAATCCGTGTATAAGACAAGGCAGTACTTATTACCCGACTCTGTAATTTCTATACGTGCGTATCTAAATTCCGACTTGAGATCACAAAAATCCTTCCCATGAATATCACAGATTGTCAACAGCGTGATATTTGTGCACCATGACCGAAGCAGTTTGACCTCAAACACAACTTATTGATTTTGTTTATTCTGTACTGGTGTAACCACAATCACTGTTTATTGTAGATTTTGAGAGCCGTCTTCGCTGTATGCTATTTGGGGAGACGTATAGAAACAATTTGCCTGAAATACTTAATTTTTTCACTATTTGGTGGTTTGTTCTTTTTTTAAAGTTTTAGTTATATGGAATTGTAGCCACTTATCCCTTATTTATAAGTTAAGAAATGCATTTTCACATTTGTTCAACCCTCTCTCGCATTATCGGCTGCTAATCCCTTTTAAAACTATATTATTAATTTGGGTCTTAATTCTGCAAAAAAATTAATGACTATTCAACAGATTCCTCATTTTATTTAAGAATAGTTGGATAATTTTGTAATGATCAGTATCATACCTCTATTTTGCAATTTTCCATTCCTGCAGATGGTGAGCGTCATGAGGTCAAATCTGTGGAAACCTTTTCACTGTCAACTGTTGCTTCTCAATCATCTGAAGTATCGCCTCACAAACAGGTGGACTATGACGCCCTATGTATCGAGGAATTCTCCCCAAAATAGTATCTATGTAAAATAACTTCAGGTGAGGGTGAAAAGAGAACGCAATCCAATAATTTGTTTTTCATATTGAAACATCGAATGTGGAGAATCCTTTCACGAAAATCAATAGCCCCCTGACCACACAAGTTAAGTAAGAACATACATGATTTGCACATCAGGGCAAGACAACTGATAGTAAATAATCTCAATGCAAACATTGCAAATGAAATTTAAGCTGCAGGAAAGACTAAGGGGTCATTATATAAAATTGTAGAAGTACAGATGTATGATTACATGCCCGAGGTCTTGGGCAAAAAGTATTTCAAGCATTTGTCATCCTTAAGAATCATAAAAAAAAAAGATCACATGCAAACTTAGCCTGATGAAAGAGGTGAGCCTCAGTGCATATGAAAGGATTCATACATGAAGGAGAAACCCTATCAATGCAGACATTGTAATAAAGGGCTTCACATGATTTGGTAACCTGAGACACATGAAATGATTCATACTGGAGAGAAACCCTATCAATGCATGCATTGTAACAAGGCTTCCACACCAGTGGTTCCCCTCAGGACACATGAAAGGATTCATCTGGAGGAACCCTATCAGCTGCATGCATTTTAATAAGGGCATTCAACAAATGAATACCTCAGATACATGAAAGGATTCATTCTGGACAGAAACCCTATTCAATGCAGACTTGTAATAAGGCAATTCATACAGATTGGTCACCTCAGCAGACATTACAGGATCCATACTGGAGAGAAACCCTATCAATGTCAGACATTGTAATAAGGCATTCCACAGTGTCATCATCTCAGGATACATGAAGGATCATACTGGACAGAAACCCTATCCATGCAGGCATTGTAACAAGTGCATTCTCAGACAAGATTCGCCTCAGGAGAACATGAAAGGATTTCCTACTGACAGAACCCTATCAATGCAGACCATTGTCCAAGGCAGTTTTCACAGAGTAGTGATTCTTCCCTGAGACATGAAATGTTCATATTGGAGAGAAACCCTATCAATGCAGGCATTGTCAACAAGGCATTCTCAGACACGAGTCGCCTCAGGAGGAAGGAAAGGATTCATACTGGACAGAAACCCTATCAATGCAGACATGTAACAAGGCATTTCACAGAGTTAGTGATCTCATTGAGACATGAAATGATCATTAGTGGAGTTTGGAGAAACCCTTATCAATGCATGCATTTAATAAGCATTCAGACAACTTACCTCAGGGAGACCCATGAAGGATTTCACATGCCGAGAGAAAAGACTAATGCAGACATGTATCAGGGCATTTACAGAAAATACAAACCACATAGTATATGAAAGGATTCTGACTGGGAAGAATTTTATACTCCTTATTCCAAACAAGTTTCCAAAACTACTTTTTTCTAAATATATTTTTTATAGAGACTTCAACCAAAATTGTTGCTACATATTGATCCTTTAATTTGAAATAAATATGACCCAAAAGGCATCCTTCCAGTTTGCTTAATGAAAAGTTTATGATGTTTTAAAATGGTCTTTTAAATGGATTCTCCTTTAATTTAGCTGCATGCATTCAAGTGCATGGAAATTCAAGAATATCACAATAAAGAGTCAACATTTTTTTTAATTCAACTCCATTTTTTACATAAATACTTTAATCCAGATGATAAACTTAAAAAAGCATAAATTTTTATTTTTGTGCAGTGTTTTAATTGGCCTGAAACTAGAATCTTGTTCTAATTGTTGGAACACCTTGTGCAGATTGTTTCCACCGCCTCCTAATTCAATGTTGATGAAGCACGACACACTTTGTCAATCCTCCTCGCATGCCTATTATTTCAAACACTACACTTGGGAGGGGACGGGGAGGTGGGTGAAAAAAAAAAAGAAAGTTTTAGTTCAATGCATTTCAAGCCTATATCTCTTGCATATTGCATATACCAGTCAGTGTTCCGGACTTATGAACAAGATTGTAGTAATAAGCTCTTACAGAGTCTATACATTATTCAATGTGCTTAAGGTGAATTTTGTGATCCTAGCACCTCAATTTTTGTTTATGTTCAACTAGATAGGCATGACAAAAGATTTATTCATTTCATTGATTTGTGACTGTGGTTTAGATTTAAAAGCACATGCTTGTATCACAGTGCCCCATAGGCCACTGTGTTTTCCCGTTTATTGACAGAAATCCAAAACTACAAAATTTCTTCTTCCAGAGCAGATCAAATTTGCCTTAAGATTTATGCACATACTGTTCAGTTTGATATAAAAATCTCCACTTTTTATTAGAGAAGTCGGAGGACGAGGCTGGGAATTACAAATGCCCCTTTAAAATAAATGGCATCTTTATGAAATTGATGCCTGTATGGTTTTGAAAAGTAAAAAAAAAAAATGTAATCTTTGGTCATTTATTATTATGTTTCTGAAAATAAAGATAAACCCCAACCTACAGTCTACCACCTTTTTGTCTGAAAATAAAGTTGACAACACTGCCTTCTATAAGTTACAAGTCCTTTGTGTAGAAAAGCCAACAAAAAAACAGTTGTTGTCTCAGAAGAACTGTGAATGCCTTTTTTTTAGAAAAATGCTAATGCGAAATGCAGGAATTTCATTTTTTTTAAATTCATTTTATGGCCCACTTTATCCAATTTGTTTTGACCCATTTCCGGCTTGAATTGGCATTTTTTAAATAAATTAAAAAAAGCAAAAAATAAAAAAAATAAAAAAAATAAAAAAAATAAAAAGTTGTTAAAAAACAATTTTAAACAAAATGCGCATAGTCTTCTGAGACAACAACTTTTTTCTTGGCCTTATGATATGATTGAGCCAAAAGATGTTCCCCATTACATGTGAATTAAAAGCACTATCGTGATTGCTAATCAGCAAATCGAAAAAATCGCATTGTATGTAACGAGTACAGGTATCCTAACATACCTGCAATTGAAAGACCAGAAGCAACCCAATAAGAACAGAATCAGAGATTTTAGTACTTACGTCCGACGACAATTCTAAACAAGTAATTGAATGGAGAATCGTATCTGGAACACTGCCGTTTTCTCATTTTCTGTCAATCTACAGCTGGAAAAGGTAACTTTGAGAATTCTACAGAACTTATCCTTCACTTGAAAGATTTCCTGCCAATTTCAAATATTTCAAATCACTGATAGGTCTTTTAAGTATGAGTCAAGTCATATTAAAATTTGAAATAGCCACCAACTCAATCGTCCATCCAATCAGCTCACCTTTTATATTATATACACAATCCAAGATTGTTACAAAAATGAAAAAAAATCGGAATTCCAACAATATTAATGTGGTGTCCAAACGGAAAAAAATAGCAAAGCGTATTGGGCAAAAAATGCAAGGACAAAACCATGCAAAAATGTTCTAGGGCTATGGAACTCTTAGCATAAAAAGCACACTGTACCGATATCAACTTCAGATCCAAAATGTCCATCAAAATGATGAAATTGTGGACAAAGTCCAGTTTGACAAGATATGATAGTGGGAAGACACAAAACTGTTTTTTTTAAGGATATATTTGGCAAGATTATCCTGCCTTACCCAGGATGCACATCCAAACATGGCTGCCTTATTGTTCATGTCAAGTTGTATAGTTAGGGACAAAAAAGGTAACCACTCCCCTTGAGTTTGGAAATCCATTTTCATAAGTTTTTTTTTTGCTCTTACTGATGGTGAAATTACTAGTTTTATACACTGAGTGTTTACTGCTATAACAAGGCGAACTCGTAGTTACGCGATGCGGTATAAATATGTCCCGCCCGAATGTCGCGACCACTAATATGCGATAAATGCATCTACAACACCCCTCCACCTTCCCCAACCACCCCGCAAAACCCCACCTCCCCAACACCCCGCAACACCCCATCCCCTCCCCAACAGCCCAAACTCCCCCAACACACCACAGCACCCCCCATCCCCAACAACCCACGCCTTCCAACCACTCGGCAACACACCACCTGGAAAACAACCCACCCCCTCCTTAACACCCCTCAACACTCCAACCCCGCAACACCCCGCCCCCCCCGCCCCACCCAATACCTGGACACGCCTCCCTTCCCCAACACCCCCCTCCCCCTCCCCCTCCCCAACACGCCTAACACCCTCACCCCCTTCCCAAAACCCTGTAACACTCCCACCCCTACTCCCCAAACCACCCCATAACACCACCTCACACACCCCTTCCCAACAACCTGCAAACCCCTACCCCCTCCCAACCCCCGCAACACCCCAACCCCCTCCCCAACACCCCGCACACCTACCCCATCCCCAACAACCCAAACTCCCCAAAACAAACCCACAACACCCCACCCCATTTATCGTATAGTCTCATTGTAGGCAAAGGGAAGGAATTTTGCCTATTCAGGCATACCCTTTCAGAGATACAGCAAATATGCATATTTTAATAGCTCCTATTGGCAACTAAGAAGCATATATCACATACAGTGGAACTTGTTATACGACTCGTCGGGGTCGGAATTTTGGGTCGGAAAAAAAAATCATTTTGTTATATCCCGCTAACCGAACTTTGTTGTAACCGTGAATCTGCTATTTTAGCCCAACAAGTACCCAATCATAATAACAATATACATGTATGGTACACATACAAACACCCACTAACAAATGTAAAATATGCCGGGAACGCCAATCTTATTACAACATCCGTTACGAACATTTAATTGTTGAAAATTTTTGACAAACGTTGTACATGTGTATTTTCTGTTTCAATTACATACATCGTTTACCGAGTAAATTTTGGCTGCGTTACCGCGTAAAATTTGGCTTGAACTCTATCAAGGAACTCACGAATGAACAGTTGATGACAGTCCCGAGTCACCAGTTCATCGTACCAGTTTTATGTTTCCATTCATGGTGTATTCTACGCATAAAGATTTAAACGGTCCTATGTTTCCGCTATTGAATTGCGATTCCGCAATTCATAAACTTCTGGGATTTCCCCCGTGCATCATGTGCATTCCACGTGACAATATGCATTTTATCAACCGTGATCCAGATCCGTGTTTGTAATGGGCTGTATGCATTCAGGCTTATGATATTCATAAAAAGGTAATCATGTGACGTTCTTCATCATTATTTTTTTCATGAACGGGTGGGCATGCCAGAAAGGTGTGCGGGTGATTTTGCTCAAGGAGGACCTCTTTGTTTCGTATAATGGTGTTATATTTAGGAGTGTTATTGTTTACATTAAAAAAAAATAATGTAACACCGAAACAAAACAAGGAATATAAACGCCGGACCAAGAATATTTGTTACGTGAATTTATTATTGCCCGCAAAATATTTGCCAGTACTTATTACAACAAAGTGGAAAAATTCCAAACGCCAAACGTGCGCGCAGACGGCAAGTCTCGTACTATGTGGCCCGGATGTTACCTGCTCGATGCTTGCTGCAGCGGTAGTGTGGTTCCTGGCTTTACGCATTGCATTGACAATTTGATTCGGCATGAATATTTAGGGATTTACTTGCGAATTTTTCATTCCGCAATGCCAAAGTAAGTCTTTGAAGTTTACTTGTATTGCGATGAGATAAACATAGTAATTAATAAGAAGTTGTGAGGGAAATAGGTTCGTAATATCCGAGAATTTCGTTATATACAATTCGTTGTAACATGTGTATTGTACAGAAAAGATAGGCCACCAGTCGGGACCAAGCAGTCTACTTCGGAGATAAGCGGGTTTTCGGTGTAAGCGATTTCGTTATATAACGAGTTTCAAACTGTACTTTGAAATTGCCCAAAAAAGAGGCCCATAGCTATCCATAACAGTGCTGGAATTTTAGTATCCGATGTACCATTTCAAAAATATGGCAATTACGCTGATTTTTGCATATTAATTAGCTCATTGCATACTCAATTTTTGTGGGCCCGAGATACGCCCAAAATCTAATCAGGTTGAGAACTCTTCAGCCCCTTCCTTCCCCAAGTTACATCATTATATGCCAAGGAACTCAGAAACACTTGTACACAGCGACCTTGCAGGTAGATTTTCAAATTTGCAAATTAGATACTTCAATTAGCATATTTTACGCCCAAAATCTAGCAGGTCGGAGAAAATCATCACCCCACTTCCCCCAAGTTAAATCATTGTCGCCCTGTGTACGGAACTCAGATAAATCGTATACAAAATGGGTTAACATTTTTATCACGGACGAACGGACGGGACGCCTGCCTCATTTTATAGTCCCCGTTCGAAACTGTTCGGGGGGGGCCGGGGGGGAGGACAATTAGAGGTTAATGGCCTGAATAGTCTTAGCTTCAAGTGCAAATGGCCAGAAAACAATGCATTTGGCATTGATAGTGTGACGATGAATAATGCAGAGCTTGTGTTTATCAAGTCTGGTCAAACTGATGCAAGTGCATTTTTGCCATGACAAGAACCTAAATTATACAGACATTAAATATAGCAGACATTTTCCAAGAAAAATCTGAATGTCATGAAATCCAATGCAGTAATGTTCCTAACGCAAAAAGATGCACATACCCACCCATAAAATTAATCCAACATCGTGCGTAAGTTCTAAGGACTCCGCGTATGCGCATTAACAAATGCATCATGTACAACAAATATGCAAGCCTATTTTTGTCAAATCATATTTCTTCTCTCATAATATTATAAACTTTATGAATGACTGTTTATATAACACAAAAATATTTTATCATGTCATTGGTTGGATACTACATCACATGACATAACTATTCCCTGATATTAAGGGCAGGGGAAAAAAGTTGCTATAAAAAAGTGCTATTTTCCAGTGATGACATTCCAACCGGGAAATAGAAACTTTTTATAGCAACATTTTTCCCCTGCATCTGCAGATCATCTATCTCATGCAATCTGTGGCTACTCTCTGCAACTCATGGGCAGATCAATTTTTAATGGGCAGTGCCTGTAGAGATACGAGGAATATCAAAGATTGACTGACACCACATATTCGTTATCCCGGTGACTGACGATTCTTCCTTGGGCCTACAAGGTTAATTTCCACGACATTTGGTCTCTGGGAAAATAAGACCCACGGTTTTCTGCAGTCGGCCCAGGCAAGTCTTTTGCACCATTTCCCTCAGAGCAGTCAATGTTTGAGATTTTTGTGCCGTAAAATTGCAAAATTTTATTTTCCCCCCATATTCATACTTTCCAGACCTTTCAGGCTGATTTCAGTTTTTACTTGCTTTCAAAAAGTAAAAATTTACTTTTGCTCATTTCAGCCTCGTTCGATCTTTGACCCAGTTTTATGCTATTTTTCAGCTCTTTTCAGCTTTTTCAGCTACTTTTTTTAAAACCCACCTTGCAGGTCTTGGGTATAGTATGTTAAGTGATACCCAACTAGGAATGTTTTACTTAAAAACAATGGAAACAACAACTCTATCTCTTAAGCTATCCGTGATACAAATTTATTTTAGGAATCTGATGTTTAATAGGGAAATAATGGCTGATAACCACCCCTGTATCGGGGTGTTCAACAAAAAATGACTCGTGTAAACTAAGGGCTGATTCTAATGTTCGTCCGTCCTGTTCTCTATGTGATATGAAAGGCTGGCATATGCAGACCCCTTACCACTTACGGTATCATGGGAAACAATCTTGTGGTTATGATGGTAGAAGCAATAATGAGATTGTCATTTACCATTCATTACTCTTGCAAAATATTAAAGGTTACTATCAGTGAGTTGAGAAATCAGAAAAAAAAAAAACATCAAAAAATCAGATTTTTGCATTCTGAACTGTATTGGTATTCTGGTATCTACAACATACCCTGCAAGTGATACAACCAAACGCAGCCTAATAAGGCAAAAAACTCGGTTATTTTAGGTCATTACAGTGTCATACAGACCCTTTCTACAACATGTAATTGAATGGTAGGTTCATATATTTGATATTGCGTTTTCTCCTTTTTCTCTCCATTTTTAATTTGAAAAATTACTTATGGGAATTGTAAGATTTGTCCTTCACTTTTAAGCTATTCCAGCAAAATTTCAAAAATTTGGACCCTTTTGGGGGAATCACTGGTAGTGTCTTTAACCATATAATGGCAGAAATGGATTTGAAGGCTGTAAATTTCAGAAAACACGACAATGAGAGAAATACAGCCTTTAATCTGCTATCAAAATTCTACACTCCGAATATAAATCAGAGGTGTCCAAGACGATCGGAACAAGCACCCTTATGGCAAAATGTTGTTACCTTTTGACAATCCCCAACACCTATGCGGAATGCAGAAATTGGACCATAATGAAAATAACAAGGCATTCTGAACCAACAAGTTTCACCTGCATGCTTTGGTGCATAGCTGCAAAGACAAAAAGCAGTACACCAGAGTGCAAATGTTATGAGTACAGGAGATGTCCAAAAAGTTGTAAAAGCAGATAACTCCATTTCTCAACTAGTTTTGAAGCCCCTTCTGAACATGATCTTGTGGGCCCAAGATACACCCACCCACCAAGATTTGTGAGCGTTTATACATTTCAATCATAAATCCCTACCAAACACCCCCCACATGGACTCCCTACCCAATCCCACCCGGCCCTCTAACAAAACAAACCAACATGGGGCCCCATAACCAACCAAACCCACATGGGGCCCCCTCCCCAACACCCAACCTGGCCACCTCCCCACACCCACCTGTCCCCTCTCAACCCACAACAACCCCCACCTGGCCACCTCCCCAGCACCCCACCTCTCATACCCAAACCTCACCCTAACACCCCACCCATCCCTCTCGCAACACAACCACCGGTCCTTCTCTCAACCCCCACCTGACCCCCTCCAACCCACCGGACCCCAACCCCCACCTCGTTCTCTATTCAAAACCCCCACCCATCCCCTCCCCACTCCCCCTCCTGGCCCGCTCCACACTCCTACCGGCCCCTCCCGAACAACCCACATGGGGCCCCCTACCCAACACCCCACATGGGCCACCTCCCCAACAACCCTCCGGCCACCTCCCCAACAACCCACCTGCCCCCGCCCCAACACCCTGGGCATTGAGAGTCGACAGCCAAGAAACCAGGCGAACTACAAGCTGGGCATAAGGCCGGATAACACATGTGACGCGGGTGGCAGCTATGCAAGGGAGATAGCTTTACCCCCGCCATCCCCTCCCATGTGAGTCAGGTGGAAAATTAAATGCAGCGAGATTTGATCAAGTTGCGTCGTGCTCATGCAACATTTGAATTGAGGGGCGGGAACCAACTCTGTAGGTTCCTATGAACCAGGATTGTAGTTTATGTAATGTAAACAATCTCTGGCAACACAAATTCTGAGTAAAATTTGGCCAAAATGACCAAGCATTAGTTATCAATTTGAAATCAATAATGCCTTTTTTAAGTTGACCCACTTGCAATTATGATTCCACACAAAGATACAAATGTCATAGCAGCATGTATCACAGGAATTATCATTTGCTTACCGAATTTTGCCCTGAAATACCCCAAAATCTCACCAGGCGAGACTCATCACCCCCGCGTCCTTCAACCCAGTTACATCATCGAGCCCTTACTGTCAATCCAGATCATCACACCACAAATTGGAATGGGGCAGACAGACAAGCATGTAAGACAGACAAAGTGATTAATAAGCTGCCAGACTCTAAGTTCAGGCAGACAAATATTCCAGCATGTTAAATGTTTAGTTTTTATTTGTTGTTTACATGTAGGATCGAGGATGGTCATTTAAAGATCATTAAAAGCATACCCCCCACATTTTTTGATAGGGCATATATCCCTTTAATCTCTCCTGTAGGCCTTTGTTTGGACAAGGTTTATCACGGTATGGCATCATGCGCAAGGCGTTTACACCCGCTGGGGGAAGAGCATGGATCAATTTTCCAGAAATTAATTGACATTCCTACTTCACTAACACCCCCGACCGATGCCATCCATCTATGGTGGAGTAAAAAACAGTGTTCCCCTGAACACTGTGGTCTGCTGGCCGTCACGTGTTTGTGTACATATGGGACACGCATCAATGACCATTTTCATCCAGCGTCATGAAAATCATAATGTGGTCATACACCATTATGGGATCGAGTCAAAACACCCGCTGAGATATTACAGACCTGTGATTGACACTTTTAAGGATTAAATCTGTAACTGTTGTGGTTTTTTGCCTGATACAGATTGTTTTGAATTACATTGTGGTTTTCAGGCAAGCAGTTTGTGCTTTAATTAAAGAACAACTGCGGCACATTTGAAAAATAGTGTGCCCTCTAGATTTTCAAAAGGGATATTTTGGACATGTTGAAAAATGTTATATTACTAGCCCTCACCTCTGCCCTCACCGAAAAGATTAAGCCACATCAGCTCACTTTTGGTAAACAATCCATTTTAACTAATTATGTCGCCAGCACATATTCAGCAGACGACGTGAAATGGCGTGTAACACAAAATCGAAGAAGCGAGAACGAAGAAGAAACAAAAAAAGAAAAAAAAAACAGAGAAATAACACTTCGATCATAAGGGCAACAGAATTGTTCTACGGCAATTCACCTTGTTTGACCAGTCTGTGACTTTTTGTGTTTTTAATATCAATGAGCGAGTCTATTAAATCATGTAAGAAACCTTTGTGGGTGCATTAAAGTGAACGGCAACTTAAAAGTTGCCCTACAAATTGCCTGGATGACTGTAGCATCTTATTAATGTCCTATCCGTTGTGGTGTTATGTTTTTTTTATGTGTATGTAGTAGTAGTAAACCAAAGTTTTAATCCGGTTTGTCCCCCCAACGTGGGTGGCCGGATTCACTCACATTTCGTAAGCACTCGCTCGCCCTTACTCCCTCCTCCACTTCGCCCCGATTCAACGCATCCCATCTTCAAAACCCAACCCTCCACTCCCTCCTCCCACGTGCTTCCCCGCCATGTCCTCTTGGTCGTCCCCTCTCTCAACCCCCCACCTCAACGCACAAGCCGCAAAAGCCCTTTTTCAAAAACATGCTCCTCATCCTTCCTCAGCCCGTGCCCATACCATCTTACCCATTCGCCTTCGCCAATCGGTCAGCCTCGCCTCGTCCCAACCCAACATCTGCATCAAATCCTCAGTCTTCTTCATCCTATCCATCAATTTACACACACCACTCATTGCTCTCACCATTGTTCTCTCTGCTCTCTTGGCCCTTCTCAAAATCCCCATCTCATTGTCACTCAGGACCATGTCTCACACTCCCATAAAGCATCACTGATCTCACACAACTCTGTACACCATCCCCTTTCATCCTCCAAAGGAATCTTCTCCCAAGTAACAACTCTCGACATTCTCTAAACTTTTTCACCCCCCCATACCTCACGCTGGCTGCCACAGCCCCCTCACATCCACCACGCCGCACTAAATCCTGTCACCTAGGTCATGTGAATCACTTCAACTGTTTCCACGCTTGTCACACCACTTTTCCACCTCCTTCCCCACTCCCCCTCCAACTCCCCTTCTTTTTGCATTCTTCCACACACAAAGTCCCTTGCAAAACTTGGGGTCACTCTCTTCATCTTGTGCCATCTCCCAGAATCTCCTATTTCCCACATTTCGCACACCACACTGAATTGCCCTCCCTCCTCCTTACACTATTCCACATGGGTCCACCTTACCACTCACTAACACCTTCCCTCCTCCCCTCCTCGCCCACATTTTCATATTTTCCCCATCACTTAGTGCTCCCAGTTGTTACCTTACAATGCCCTTCCTACTTCTCAAATGCCTCTCGTCCCCTTCCCACTTCCCAAACCTTTCTCCCTCAACCCTCCTGTCTTAACACATTAAAACTAAATCATCATCATACAGCATCTCACTCATCAAACCTTCTTTTGCCCCCTCCGTAACCACATCAACCACAATTGCAAACACCAACGGCGACACACAGACCCCTGGAGTGCACACTCACCTTCACCTCAACTCCTCAGACAACTCAGACCCTACTCTAAACTCTTGTTTTGGCTCCTTTATCCAGACTCCTCACCGCTCTAACCACCACTTCTGGTATACCCCTCTTCCTCATTGCCCACTTCATCACTTCCTTCGTTAATTCTAGCAAAAGGCCTTCTCCATGTCCACAAAGCACATATACAGCTCTGTTGTTCCTTTTTGCTCGATATATTCCTCTTGCATCCTCCTCAAAATGAACACTTCATCTATCGTCCCCTTCCCTGGCAAAAACCAATTGGCATCTCTTCCACTTTCACTATCCTCCGAACTTCTTTGCTCTAGTACCTCTATGACCCTCTCCACAATTTTCAAAATCGCATGCTCCCCACCTTCACACCCTATATACACCACAATTCATTGCATCCCCTTTCCCGTAAAATTGGAACTAACACACTCATAGCCCACCCCCCGTCATCCCTCCTCCATCTAACACCCTCTGACACAACTCCATCATCACACACCAATGCCCGTATCTCTCCACTCGCAATAATCATCTCACACCACTATCCGAGGGTCCCATCACCTTTTCCGTTTCCTTTCTCCAAGTGCATTTACCACTTCTTCCTGACGGACTCTCCACTCACTGGCCCGTCAACCACATTAGCCTCCACCCTCTGATCCAATTCATTCTCCTCATTTCGTCATGATTCTCTCCATATGCTGTTTCCAGACCCTGCCCTCTATCTTTCTCACTGAAGTTCAACTTTCCATCACTTCCTCTCAACACATCTTCCCCCCTTCACATCTTTTCCTTACCTTTTTCTTGCCTTCACTAAATTATACACCTTGTTTGGGTTCTCCCTCAACTCAACTCAATCACCCCCCTTCTCAGCCTCCTCCTTCAGAGCCCCCGCAACCCACTTTCTTTTGCTCGCTTCTTCAAATCTCTTATACCTCACTTGTGTGCTCTCCTGTAACCATTTCTCACCTTCCACCCCTATTTTCCGTATAACGCATTCCTGCTTTCGCCCTATCTGCCTCCTTCACCTCCTCATTCCACCACCATCCGTATCTTTCCTGTCTCTTCCTCCTTTTCTTTTTCCTTCCCCACACACTTCATCACACGCCTGCAACACCCCTTCCCCGTCCCAACACCCCCACCATCGGACACACCCCCACAAGCTTCACCCATCTCATCGCAAAATTCTTGGTCTCTCTTTCAGCTTCCATCTTTCCTCCTCACTGCACTACCTTCCTCACCACTTTTTTTCACCTTCCACTTGTCCACATCGGCACCAACCAACCCTAATGTTTAATCCAGATGAATTACCTTAACCATTCTTCAAACACTTTCTCCTCCTCCTTACCCACAAGCAACAAAACAATCTCTGACTCTTCCTCCCCCCCTGAGCTAAAGGTCACTTCCTTTTGTCCTCTTTCTTAACCACGTTATTCGCTACGCACGCCTCCTTCTCATCACAAACTCTAACAGCATCCTTCCTTCCAGTTTCTCTCCCCAAAACCGTTCCCGTCCGTGAACCCCCCCCCCCCAAACCCTCGATCCCTTTTCCCACATGACATTGAACTCACCAACACTACATATATCTATCTTCCATGGTTGGATTATCATTTGCAAACAAATTGAAATTTTATATTTTTCTGAAATGTTCAGTGCCACTTTAACCAATTGTTCCATTCACACTTTATTGCATTTTTCCTCATGATCATGTGCACCGAGGGTCTTTACAACATATGCACAGGCATATCTAATTAATCAGCTATAATTTTTAGTGAAGTATGCATTTAAAAATATGCATCCAAGATAAAACATTTGCCAAAAGCTGATGTTACTACTAACTACTACCGTAAACCGGGGTGAATTTGAAACACGTTTTTGTGTTGCCTGCCCTACGGCATGAAGACACATAGGGATCACTTTTGTCCACCTGTTTGTCAGTGTTGTTGTATGTTGTTTTGAAAAGGTTAACTTTGCCTGTATATCCTGCATACTTGATTTAAATCAAACTTGGGTCACATGTGCAGCATGGCATCTCCCCCACTTGTTTATGAGTCAAAGGTCCCATGTCCAGGTCATGTGGGTCAAGTTGTAAAATAGGCGGAAATGTAAAAATGTACTCATTTGAAAAGTTTAATTTTCATTGGAAAAAACTTCAGTCAGATGCAACAGGGGATCCCCCACTTGTTGATGATGTCAAAGGCAACATGCCAAAGTCAAAGGTCATATGAGTGAAGTTTGGAGATCAGGCTGCAAATGTAAATGGAACCCATTGAAAAGGTTGAAGTTCAATTAACCAAACTGGGCTTTGGAGTTTACAAGCAAACCCTTTTTTGTTTATGTCGCCTAAGGTCACATATCAAGGTCAAGGTCATGTTCGGTCCTTATCAGTCACTAACCGCGATGGCAGGTATACAACGGTCCGGACCGATGTATTTTTTGTAAACTTTTGGTAGCAAGATAAGACCAAAGGACTCGTATTTTGCTATCAAACTGGGGAATGGCCTTTCTCATGGTAAAATTTTTTGAAGGTGACTATTTGACAGGCCAAGTCCACCTTGCAGATGGTAGGCTGTTGAACACATTTCATTTTTGGCTGTTATTCAAACTATCATCTACAACTGAAAGTGAAGCCTGTATCCAGTTTTTATAGGAAAATTAGTACATTCAAAGTTTATCCCATCATATTTGTCAATTTGTCCAAAAATTAAGAACCTTATGAATTTGTTATGATTATGGAATCAACTTGATTGAATTTGGAAACTTACTCCTACTTTTATTATCTTGAATGCTAATCTAAACATGTAACATTTGATTGGAGACCAGTTTTTACTCATGTAACCAGTAAGATTTTTACCATGATTGAAAATCATTTTAATTTGCAACACCTGTTTAGGGCTGTAAAAGGTACAGGCAACACCTAGGAGAAGGGTCACTACCCTGTAACAATATTATGTATTCATTTCATTCCAGATTCAACCAAGGAAAAATGCAATATTGGCCATAAATCAATAATGGCTACATTTTTTGAAGATGCAAACCCCATTTTTTCAAAAAATTGATATTTTGGGCAACAGTTCATTGGTAATTGGTCTAGGAAACTATACCTTCCAACGAGAATGCTAAACACTGCATATTTTATCATAAAATAAGAGATTTTGAAATAAGAATTTGGATCCCAGATTGGACTACGGCAGAGCTGAATGCCTATGGTTTTTTTGGTCCGTCACTGATGAAATAGTGCCTACCTCGAAAAAACAACCTCTAACTTGATTTGGCTGACCAATAAAACCAACTAATGATGAGCTTATACAACGTACATGGCGCTATTTCCCGGCTATATCACATTGGAAGGCATTTTTCCATTTTTTCCCAGCCGTTAATTCTAATACAAAATTCCTTCGTTTGTGAGACACAGACATTTTCGAGCTTAACCATTCACAGGTATGGTTTACTAGCGCAGGTTACCAATGCAACAGTGGAAAAAGCTGCAATTTTTTGAAAATTGGGGGCGCTCTTCCAATAACTGTGCTAGATATTCTTTAAAGATAATCAAGACCATAGCTACACAGTTGACTATTCCAAGTGTTCAAAGTTTAAACTGCTGTTTAAAGTTACCCGTGATTTACGGGATACATAAGCTAAACAATTGAACAAAGTGTTCAAATTTAAACGCTGTTTAAAGTCGCCCTGTTTAACTTATACACATATTCATATCAAATAGTCAATAACTGAAAACAAATTAGGGTTTCACTTTAGTATCACAGTTTTAGGAAAGTTTATCAACTTCTCCTGTGAAACAGGATAAACTAACCTGATTAATATTGTAAGTATGGATACTAGATTCTCATGAGGTTTATTGTTTACATTTTAAACTTTTAATTGAAGCCACCACAACTTTTGTATTGAAAATTATTGCTTGTTACTTAAGGGTAGTTTAAATTAGTTGTTTCAAGGTTCTGTATGCGTTTTGAAGTTTGTTTATATTACAAGCGACAATCCTAAAATAACGTTTTTAAATACAAAAACACAAGTTTTACACTACTGTATTCCATGATGTGTATCAAGTGGTCCCTACCAATTTATGTGGCTCAGAAGTAGTTCTGTGATTTCTGAGATTGAGTACAAAATACCATGTATACTTGACAACAATAACTACTAAAATCTTAAACACATGCCAACAGCTGTCACCGGCGTATCCAGACCGGCTTTTTGAGGGGGGACCACGGGGGAAGAAGGACCTCTAATAGCTGAAAATAGGCTGATTTTGCATGTTTTGGCATGAACACCCGGGGGCGCGTGCCCCGAAAGCCTCCCACAAGATACGCCACTGGCTGTCATCTTTTTGGTAAATTTCCAAGCATCATAACATAGGTTGATAATATTTATTATTGATCCTGAAAATAATATTGTATCCAAACTTGATTGAGCATTCAAACGAAGTTGTGCAAGCAGAGATATATATCAGATGTTACAGAGTAGACAACATTTTTCCTAAAAATCCAAAATTTGAACCGACGAGAAGGCTACATTTTAGCGTAGCATCCAGTGAAGCGCTGGGGAACATATTTTCTTACACAATTTTAGGGTACAAGACCCTTTTCTAAAATAAAACTTGGGGGGTTGATGCAGTTTTACCTTTATCATTAACACTTTGATATCAAAAATTGAAAAAAAAATTATTTTTTTTTTTTTACATTTCCAGATTTTTAAAAAAATTATGGCCAGAAATCCTGACTTTAAAAACTGATTTCTTTGCTCAAGTCATTACAAAATTAAAATCACTAATAAATTTACTCCAGTGCATGTTTGATTCACATAGGAGGGGTTAATTTTAGATCTTTGTATTGGCATTTACTTCCACCAGCAAAATGTTTACACTTTTGTTGGTGAATGTTTTAGTTCAAATCTTAACAGCATTTTTATCAGGAATTAGATTACATACATGCATTGGAAAGAAAAGGATTTTGGCCAACAACAACAAGTCTCAGAAACTCATGCACATAGCTATGCCAATTTGGTCTTGTAGCACTACTCTATTAGCCTATTCTGGCCTTTCTGGATTATGGCCAGTTTATTTTTAGTGCTGGGTAAACTTTGATGAAAATTGGGGACTTTTGCAGTTTTTCTGACCAAAATGGTCTATAAAATTCATTTAAAAAATGCGCATTTTTCCTACTCTTTGGGTGCTGGGCTCTATCTACACCTAAAATTGCTGTTGAGAGGTGGGCTTTAAAGCCGAGTGTGGACAAGTAAATAACGGCCAGCCCACCACAACAAGAGTGGGGATAGTTCTAGCCTTGAGTTTTTTTTGTCAATAAAATTTTGGCTACTTAAAAAGAATGTTACCCTGCATAGGGCACAACTTGCCTTTTTAACAACAACGTATTGAGACAAACCCCTTATTTTAGCCTAGAGTGTCCTAGCACCTCATGTATCGCTGTTTTGATTGGCGCATTCACCATAATATTATTTACAATAGAACATATCTGTGGTTAAAACACAAATTCTTTTACTTGAGCATTTGAGCCAAAGGATACCATGGTCACACAAGAGTCCCGGTTTTGCATGTTGTGGTTTCTTAACCCCTAACCGGAACCCGTGCTAGGCACTTTCCTGGGCCTTAACCCACCAAAAAAAAGTTTAGCAAGATAGATTGACATTACTGACCAAAACAAAATTGCGTGGGCAGACAAGCGTGAATATCGGGTTGCAGTTCATTGAAATTCGGTCCCCTCGAGGCGAGACCTTGTGGCTAGAAATCTAAGCAAGGTCCGGTCAGATAGCTATGTCTTGCTACTTTAGCAATGGGCAATGGTTTTCAACTTCACTGCTCTAAAACATGGAATCGCTGAAAGTGAATCTGGGCTAGAAGTAACCCAAATTCCCCGTAATGTTTTTGACATAACTGGACATATAGTTGTGAATAATTTGCATAATGCATTTTAAATTTTGTGCACTTTTTTGTGGAGTCTGAATGGCTATCACATTAATATATTCATTTCATTGAACCATTTAAAATGCACTCTCTAATCTAAAAACCTTATCTTACAACCACGATTGGCTTAGAAATGAGTCATACCACTGTAGAGCTAAGCCTCTCGGGTAATGTGAATCCCTAAACCAACAGAACTTGAATCATACCTAAACTGGCAAAAGAACACAGTCAGTTAGATCTCCTAACAAAAATTTTAATAATTTGTGGCCAATCTTAATTTTATGTAACTTTGTAAGGTATTGTTAATTGTTCATGTAAAGGTTTTATTTAAAACATACTACATAGCATAAACAAATCACAGTAAATTAGCGCATAACGTTGGGTTCCATCCTCCAATAACAAAATGGTAAATGTTTTAAACTGATGAATATGAATAAATATGCTGATGTTTACATGCTTAACACCATATCTAAGACCGACACTAAAGCTAGGATTTGCCTTACTACCATCCTTGACTGAATTCTGGCTTTACTTCTTTCCCTGAAAATGCTTTTTTTTTTTAATTAGATTCACATTATTCACATAACACTCAATTTGCCAGCTAGCTTGTTTACACAACAGATTTACTGCATGATAAACTTGTCCACAAGAATACACATTTACATCACAAAATACAACATTAATTAAACAAACCTTATCGTCAAGGATGATTTTAAACAACCTTGTCCTGCCACTGCACTAGGCAATTTGAATGTCACATGTCAGTTTTACATAAGATGAAAAGCATTGCGTATAAAAATAACTTGACCAGGAAAATATTCTCAAGGATGGCTTTAGGGATATCCAATTGTTCTCTGACATTGCTGAGTTTGTGGCATTTTGTCCTTGAGCTTTGTATCATTACATTTTTGCCCAGCACTTTGGAAACAGTGAATAAGCGTGACCAATACAAATGGGCTATTTACATCAACAATTAAGCAGATGATTGTCTATCCAATTTTCAAGGAACACATGTAGAACCAGTACCCATTACTACTGATGTTTCTAATAAAGAATATCAAAAGTAAGATTTCTGCATGCTAGTGAAAACATAACATGGAGTATTAGGATCCCACTAGCGTTGATCTTCCAAATCATACTGTATGTTACGGTGTGGTTAATTCATCCTTAGATCTGTGCCCTTCAAGTCTAGAATTCTCTGCGATGGTATTTGTCTGGGTCACAGAACGCACCACCACGACATCGCTTAGCAAACTTGCGTCCAGCCAGGGCCTGCTGTGCTTTTTGGGCTTCTGTAGCATTTGCAAATTCCACAAAGATCTGCAATAGGTAACAAAATAAACGGAAACACATGATTTTCTTTTTTCCACTTTAAAAAACCTCATACCCATGAGGCCAAATCCCCCATTTAAGCAAAAATTGTTATCTTTGCTGTAAGTTAACTATTCATTTCTTCTTCATCTGTGTGTAAGTCCAACAATGTGTCGCTTTCGATTTTGACAACAGATGGTTCTGTGACAGTGAAATTGACGCGTCCTGCTTCTGCACACTGCATCCTGGTCATCTGAGCAAGTGCAGATTACTTGAGAGACGCTAAGTTGACTGTGCAGAACCGGCCAACGTCAAATCGAAAGCTTGCTATTTTCTTTTTTTGTTATATGTAAACTTATCATTTTCACTGCCTTAGATTTAGATACAATGTCAAAGCACCATGCTCGGATCACAAAAGGGTTCTAGTCAGTGTCCATTTATATCAAAATTTTTGCAGTACTGCTCATATTTTAGAATTGGGAAAAGTTAATGTACTTATTTTGAATAGTAGTACTTTTTCTTAAATGAGAAAGGTATCACAAAAGGAATGGTGGTGGGCTGGATTGTGTCTATTCCAGAGTGAGGACTTTGAGCGACATCTACCTCCCATAGCTCCTTTTCCCTTTTTTAGTTTCTTATTTTCTGCTCAGCATTCCATTGCCTAGTTGAGTGGATTATACCAATCAGTTGGTAGGGGGTCAAAGGCACCTATCCCTGGAAATGTTCAGAGTCCTGATACCAACAATACATTGACCTGCGTGGACATACTCACAAATGGTCGGTGGTTGGTAGACAGGTGTAATCGCCATACTCCGGTGTGGTTGGCAACTGGACCAAATGCTGTACACTTTCCTTTATAATCCTTATAGGTTAGGCTCGGGATTAGGCCATTAAATAACATATATGCCTGCGAACATCACCGCCATTAACACTTACTTGGCAAAGTGATCGACATGTCGATCAAAAACAAATATGACGTCATAAGTAATATGAGGCTGCCTTTTTACGTCCAACGGCCAATTGGAAAATACTACTTACATCCGGCGTTCACTTGTTTCGGTCAAGGTCGATTTAAAAACACCCAATAAAAACTGCCGTGTCATCGGTCTTGAAGCCATAATGTTGCCGGTGTTTTGTTGTTGTTTTAAAGAAATTTTAGGATTTTGTATTCCAACCCCCCCTAAATAACCTCATGTATGCTAATTTCCTTGAAAATCATTGTCAAAGATGGGCATTGTAGCCAAGTCCAAACAAGTGATTGCGCCTGTTTTGCGAAAATAAGCTAACAGAGAATAGAAACACGGGACGGCTGAATCGACCTAATCTGATGTGATAAAAGGGGCGTCGTTTCGCCGAAGCGATGAAAATGAAGGAATGTAAACCGTCTTTTTCCAAGACCATTCAAGTGATGCCGAAGGAGATTTTAGAGCAGTGATTTGCATTTGAAACCAAAAATCGATGTGGACAAATGACTAATGCCCCCGTAGGAGCCAGACAAGCCTTCAGTAGTGATGAAATATTCGCCGGCACCGATTCTCCCCTCGCTCAAGTGCGAGTCTGTGCAGTCTGACGTGGCTTGAATGCCTTGCGAAGTCGGATACGTGTGGGCAAGCACAATGAGGTTTCTCGTTAATTTTTAATTGTATTGGCCCGTGCAACTGATAGTGCTTGATTTTTGGCATCAATCGATTCGGTTGCTTCATTGCTAGTACAATACACAACAACATAGCATTTCCACCACTCCAGTCCACAGAATGATCAGTTGCACTGTCTGTGCATGTTTGTGTGTTTGCAGTCAGCTAGTTCTACATCATTATTAACATTACACTGGGTCAACACAATTGTGCTCAAAGATGTTTAGTTTTTTCTTTGGACTAAGCCTTTAATTTTTTTTATCGATCAAAGTAGAAGGTAGAAATATAAAAAAATCCACAATTAAAAAAAAAAAAAAATCAACTCAGTCAATACATCATTACTTCTTACAAACAATACATATACATGTATATATATTAGCGAACTTAAGTTGATTTTTGCTCTTTTGGTACATAAATGGGAAAAACATGTTGCCATTTTTTTCTTCAAAAAACGTTCAAAATTAAAAAAAAAATGGCCACCAAAATCCCTTAGCTCTGGGCACACAATGTATAATTAAAATAAACACAGAACCTATAAATTAGTCCGCAAATGGGGATTTAATGGAGTGGAATAAGTTTTGCTTTCATACTAAACATTATGTATAGATTCCATGTAGTCCAAAGTTGAGTTATAACATCAAAATGGCTGCCAATAGACCATGTATTGTATAAAATGCATGTAATGTGCACAAATATGTTCGATATCATATCAATTGGTATAACCATGTTAATTGTTAGACTTTTTAATGACCTCTAAGCGCTTTTCATACATGCATCATTTTGAACATACATTTTCCGCGTCTCAATAAATGGTAAATCCAAAATGGCCGCCTCTCAAAGTAGGCCTTCTTCATCACATAATGCGCCCATGCATTACTGATAACATATGTAAAAAAGGTAAACTGTTATATGTCCATCCATCTACCCATACATCTATAAGTTAATACAATAGGCATTAAGTGTTTTACCTTATGGATACCCACTGTTAGTGTTACAAATTCTTTTTGTTTAGATCTTTGAAGGTCTTCAACAAATCGGATAAATCATTATATTTTTCTAATTGCATTAAAGCTCACAACAGTCCTACTACTTTGGATCAAGTATTCATTTTAAGCGTATTTTGGAGCTTGACTTGGTCACAAAATATGAAGACCTTAATCGTAAACAAATTACGATGAATCAATATCTAAATTCACAGAAACACCAGCACTATTCTATTTATATTGATATCAAGAATATAGATATCAATTGCCATAACTGTGCAATTAGACTTGGTACATTTATATCAACCTGCCAGGAATATTGAAATCGCCCTTTTGACCACGAATCTTATCTCTTGGTCAGTAATTAATATCATCATAGTTGTCTATTTGCTATGCTCTCTAATAACTGACTATAAAGTGACTGATCAATTGGAAATTTGAATGTGTCAAAACCCACAGCCTCATTAGTTGTCATCTATTTGTGAACATATTGCATGACATTGTTGACATTCATATTGAGGCAGCCAAGATTTCAGGCAGGCTAGGCAACTTGTGGACTCGACAGGTGCAATTCACAGAGCCACACATTCTTGCATCCACATTTATTAGTTTGATTATGGCTTGAGGTGCTGGAGCATTCAAACATGTAAAAGAGGGGAAGGACACCAGAAAATGCCTGCGAACGTAAAACGTGAACGCAAAAAGATGAAGGTAAAAAGAATTGAACAGAAAATAGAACGGGATCTAATTTTTTCTAAATGAAATGACTTATTGTCCGGTAGCTTGTCTGTGGTATCAGTTCGTTGTATCACTAGCATTCGCGCTGCTTTTTTGGCGTGATTGTTGTTGCTATTCAAAATTATTTGAATCCCCCCCACAAAAGCTGTATTCATGAAGACTATTGTACGTCCTATATCACAGAAATAACAGTAAATAATGCCTTTCTCACCGGCATGCCCCCACCGGACGGAACGGACATGTTGGTACCCCTTTATGGATGTGCGAAACAATGGGCGTAGTATGTCATGCAGGTCGAACCTCCTGGAAAGAAGAACTTTTGTATGTCTGGACGCCAGAGTGCTGTATTTCCACATCAACGCAAATACCTGATGATCAACTTCCATTCCCTGCAATCTGAAGCTGTGGGCAAGACCAATCTTGGGACTCTGCAATTTTGTCATCCATTCATTTGGCACCACTGTTCACCTCCTTCAAGGGTTGTAGCTAATCTTTACAAAGGGAAGATACAAACTGGCGCCATGACCAAGCACTGAAATCAATCTCTACAGGTTTGGCGCCGTACGTCGTAGAGGCAAAAAAACATATCGCACCTCCTGAGCAATCTGAACCCGTTCCCTACAATAGCCGTTCACAAAGCTGATGTACAACCCATAGAAATCCAGGTTTACCCAATGCATTAAGACAGAACCAAACAAAACATCTGAAGAAGGCCAATGAATGTAAACACAAACAATAGTGTTCCCTCCAGAAATGACTGATACAGCCTAGAGACCAGATGTCACCATCTTTTCTACAAAACAAATGACAGTTGATCATCATAGCGCTGATGTCCCCTATGGAGGAGAACCTATCCCAATTATACATGATCTAGTGGCCTGACGTGTGAAAGCGAGGATGGTTTTATTCACATACAACTTTCCAATAGATTAATTCATATTCAATTGTAATGCCAACCTCAGCTGCCAAGTATGCTCGGAATTAGAGTTATTCTTGATGAAAAATAGACAATTGGATGAAATGTAACGAAGAAAGTATGTAAGTCTGAGATTTTCACATAGT
The DNA here is from genome assembly GCA_023653785.1 of Ophioderma brevispina. Taxonomy (NCBI): domain Eukaryota; kingdom Metazoa; phylum Echinodermata; class Ophiuroidea; order Amphilepidida; family Ophiodermatidae; genus Ophioderma; species Ophioderma brevispina. The sequence continues at coordinate 6,683 of JAMKCH010040936.1, read as the reverse complement.
ACATTAGCTCACTTAGTTAAAATTTTGTGAGACGATATAGCACCAATTCTCATTCATGCACTGTCACTTCTCGACTTGACCATGGGAATGCCACTGTTAAATGGATTTTCAGAATACTCTCTTGATAAACTCAGCGGACCACAAAATGCAGATGCTCGTGGTATTGTCAAAAAACTCGCAAGTATGAGCAAAAAACTCCAACTCTATCAGATTCACTGGTTACCATCCGTCAATGGATCGTTTTCAAATACTCTTGTCAAATGAAATCGCTAAACGGACTTGCTCCATCTTATATAAGCCAAATTCTCACCCCATACAGCAATTTCACTCACCGAGGAGAAGCGTATTTCACGCACGGGACTTTCAAGTTTCACTCTTGAAAAAATAAAATCGGGAGTCAATAAGCACGCACTGTGAGATTTCGGGTCTGGGTGACTTACTTAAAGTAGTACATTTCAAACCCAGTACATTGCAAAATACCCAATGCACCGACCTTGTCATCTTGCCGATGCACATTTACGCATCCACGACCTCTCACAAAAACCACATTAAAATCGCTTCCTTGAAAACGTGTTATTTATAAATGCTAGATAAGTACTAGGCACCCGTGGTGTTAGCCACCATCCTGTCAAACAAGGAGAGGGTAAAATTTCGGCTTGTTGCTTTTGTGTTGAGTGCTGAAGCATGATGTGGTAATTTTCCATACAATGCAGATATCATGACCGACCTATTTGGATGTTCGGTTGTTTTCCCGGTCATTTACATTCACTGGTCTATAGATACGGACAATGTCTAATCAATCAGTGCAATAGTTCGGTCACTACAGACTTTTTTAGCCAATCAATATAGAGCCTCTAGTTGTGGGTGGAGCTGGAGCTAAGTAATGTATGTCACTTCCCTCTATTACTACTGGGCAGATAGACGAGGAATGAATGGAGATTTCCCACACGAAAGGCCCGATGTATACTCCACTTGGCGTCAGCGAGCTATCGCGGCTGTGCGATGGAAAGTGAACCCGATTTTGTAATTGCCTCGGCGAAAGAATTTCTATCGCGGCGATTGATTTTGAGCCTTCGCGGAGAGTTGAATTTAGATGTTCAACTATCGGCGATATCGCAGACGCGAAAATTCTCTGATTGGCTGTTCAGGAACCAAGGTTCGGGAGGATACCTCATTTAAAACCAAGTGAACCTGCTCTTAAAAATCTCCTATCAGCCCGATAATCAACAACAATCTATCCAATGAAGTACACATTAAATGGACAATTATTACTATGGATGTAGTAGCGAAAAAAAGTATGATCCCATATGAGGCAGGATTATTTTTTTTTTAAAAGGATATCGTAAAGATGTTTGGCGGGGTATGCGAAAGATTTGTTTACCCACTGCGTTACATCTGAGCCATCCTAATTGTTGATGTATGCCAACACCATGTACAAATGTAGGGACTACTACCTGGTCATCATCCAAACTTTAACACGATCGCATGCATTATAATGCATTCTGTGCTTAGCTTTTATCATTGGATCTTGTAAATAGCCGCTCGCAGGGTGGCCTATAGTAAAAAAAAAATGAAAATTATAAAATCAAGATGCAAAATGATAAAGGACCAAACAAAAGTCGCAACCATGTTGAAGAAAGCAGATGAATCGTGCTACATCAAACTGGGCATTTAACAATGATAAAAGTCATGAAAAATCCTTGAAGATGTGCGAAACTTAAAATTAATGAATAAAACAATTAAAAAAAGTAGTCCCGCACATGTAGGCCTACATTATTTGCCAAGAAGTCAAAATGCATATTGGCAATATCCGTCCTATATTACTTGACCAACAGGCATGGATAACAAAATTTTAATATAACTTTGATTCCTAGTATAATAAAATAATATCGCTCGTCTATTCTAGTTTGCGGAGCTCATTCGGGAAAATCCAGAGTATATCGTCAAACATACGGGACCGTATGAGAAATTCCTCTTTAAATTGTATGAAAAGAATGCCAATGCAAACAGTAGTTGTCAATAAAACAATTACAGCAACAACTTCCGCGAGATGAGACATTGTCGCTCGGAGAGTATACATGACTTTTATCGAGCGGGGTATTGCGATGTAAAATTTCATCGCAGCATTCTTTTTTTGTCCTGCGATGACGCGATAGTGGAGTATAATCGGGGCTTAAAGGTCCGTTCATAACTTCACTGCATTGCAGTGGCGTGCTGCAATGCAGCCCTACCAAAATGTCACTGCAATCACTTGCCCAAGTATTGCCAACCGCAATGCAGTACTGCAACGAAGTTAAATTATTTTAACTGGCGACGCAGCAAGATGCAGTGGGTGCAGTCAGTGTTGCAGTATGCCAATGCCGCCAAGTTTACTGCAACACGGACTGCGTGACCTGGATTGACCTCCAGTAAATCGATTAGGAGTAGTCAGCGGAAGTGACGGAACATTGCGATAAATTTACTGCACGCAATGCAGTGCAGTGGAAAGTGTGACGGACCTTAAAGCTGCAATTAGGCAAATCAAATGACTGTTTGAAAATATTAATTTCCGTAAATTTTTCAAAAAAATAATCTTGGGGGGGGGGGATTATTTTATTTTTGTACGTTGTTTTTTTGTTTTAAACATTCAACTTTTGGGAGGGGTCTGGTAGTGACATGGTAGTCCTACACTACACCTTCTCTGTCCCACAAAGGGAGGTGGAATTCCGTGATCGAACGCTTCAGGGGTCTCTTTCATGGACTTGAACCCCAGGGTCTCTTCAGGGGGTGGGGAGGATCATTAAAGGGGCATTCTCCAATTACAGCTGTTCCTTCATTTACCAATTTAATGGGCCACTCCTTTATTGAACAATGTCAAGGCCCCGCTCCTTATTTACCAATTAAAGGTCCGCTCATTTTAAACCAATTAGGGCCGCTCCCATTTACCAATTAAAGGGCTGCTGTCCCATTAAGGCTGCTGTACCAATTAAAGGGCCGTTCCTCCCTCCCTTTACCTATGAAAGGGACGTTCTTCGCATCTACAATTAAAGTTAAAGGCGTTCTTTCCTCCATTTAACCAATTAAAGGGCTGTTTCCCTTCAGTTATTTACCAATTAAAGGATTCGTTACCTCCATTTTACCAATTAAAGGGCTCTTCCTTAAGGGCTGCTGTACCAATTAAAGGCCATTCCACCATTCCTCTCCATTTGACCAATAAAGGCCATTCCTTCCTCCATTTTACCAATTAAAGGGCCATTCCTTTCTCCATTTACATTAATGACGTTCCCTTTCCTCCATCTACCATAAAGGTCCGTTCCTCCTTTACCATTAAAGGGCCGTTCCTTCATTTACCAATTAAAGGATCGTTCTATCCTCTATTTACCAATTAAAGGGCTGTTTCCTTCATTTACCATTAAAGGGCCTCTTCCTTCATTTACCATTAAAGGGCCGCTCCTTCATTTACAATTAAGGGCGCTCCTTCATTTACCAATTAAAGGAAGGCCGCCTCCTTCATTTACCAATTGAACGGGCCCTTGATTTATTTACCACTAAAGTGCCCTTTTTTTATTTACCAATAAAGGGCCACTCTTTATTTACCAATTAAAGGGCCCTCCATTACCAATTAAAGGCCGCTGTACCAATTAAGGGCCGCTGTACCAATTAAAGGGGCGCTGTACAATTAAGGGCAGATCCTCCCTTTTTTTTTTTTACCAATTAAATAAGGGCTATTCCTTTATTTACCAAGTAGTTATATCCCTGCATTTATTCACCAATTAACCATTCATCATTTACAATTAACGGCCCATCCATAATTTGCCAAAAACTCTTTTAGAAAATTTGTCTTGGCAACAAATATGCGGTTACAGCCTATTTTCAATTTTCAACGCATATGGGTCACACTCTTCAGAGTTGCCTTTTCAACTCTTCAGAATTGATCTTTCACTGGTGAGAATTTCACCAAGAGTGAAATACTCTTGAGAACAAATGCAGTGAAATTACTGCCATATATACAATCCCGCTCTCTCAGAATCTTCTGATAAACTTTTGCTACGACTCCTAGAACTTCATCCTCCCTAGGTGATAGGCGTTTTCTACATGTGCTCCTAAATTATTGAACTCTCTTCCCATGGCATCCGTTGTTGTGTTTCTATAATACTTTAAAAATCGCTAAGGACACATTGTTCCAGTCCTGCATATTGATATTATTTGTATTCATTTTTTGTACTTGATGCCTTTGATTTCCACTTCTTGTATGTTCATAATGCATTTTTTTCATTTTTGTTTTCTACTCAATTAGACGTATTTCATGGTACATGTAATTTCTGTCATTTTACTTTGCTTGTTTATGTATCTTATTGTTCAGCGACTCGGAATAGCTGCCTAAATAGATGGCGCTTTATAATGCTATGTATTATTATTAAATTAAATAGATCGTCAAAAATCCTGGCATCCTTGGGCATTCCTACAGAAAGAGAAAGGCTATAACCGATACAGCCGCCAATTATTGTACTCAGAGCGAGCTATGTTATCTGCTCCGAAGGAACTCAAAAGGCATTCAGACAGATGGAGCTTACAAACACGTCGGGGTCCAGCACTATGCTCTGAGGGAAGTGAAATGGATGAGCGCTCACAAAACCAGGTTGTAACCCGCCAAAGTCTTGTCCAAAGTCTAGAGACATCAGAACACACTGCTCTAGACAAAGAGACACTGCATAAGGTGAATTTTTCCATATTCAGTCACCTTTACAGAGGAAGATATATCAGGAGTGTTTATCTGAAAACGGATAAAACTAGGGCTCCGAAGGTGACAGTCCTGGTGTTCCACCAATGAACTATTTCCTCCGCAGACAAAGCGGGCATCGGTGAGTGTCCATCCATTCTCAATCTGGGTGAAGGAAGACCCGGTCGACTGATTGGTGATGATGCCCCAATCAGTCAATTAAGTGGGCACTGATAAATAGGGGGAACTAGTTGATCCTTCAGTTTTGGGGGAAGACTTTCTCCTTCAGCTTGATGATTGGAGTACAAAAACCATCGTAGCTCCTGACCTAATGTGCAGTTAGACTGGTACAATAAGCAGATGAACCTCTGCAGCTGAGAAACAATCTCCTGAGAAGGAAGGTTCTTCCCCCCTGACCAAGCTTGTGCCAATGCATTAAGGATTTTATCATCGTTACAGGACTTAAATATCTTAAAACACCCTTCCTTGGTCCTGTCAGCAAATTGTCCACTCATATCTGGGGCCGGACACCAAGAAGTGCATGAAGCCGTGCTTGCCTCTAGCTTCTCATATATGGTTCTATGGTATCTTGCCCTTTTTTTCTGTTCCAGTGAAGAAAAATGTATTCTAGGTACTTTGGATACAGAATAATCATCAGCAAGAACACGTCAGTATCTGGTTGAGTGTACACCTATCTCTGCATCGCTTGAAATTGCACACGGATGAAGGAGTAGCAAGGTATCTGCCGCCTCTTCTTGTTCGTGGTTGCTCAATTCATCATTGCTCATATTTCTAGATTCTTTCTGTTTGCAGGCCTACTTGACATTTGGGGCTTGTGTCTCTATCTTGCTACACTATGGTGTATCATTGTTGCATAATTGTTCTTGATAGCTTACTTGCTTCCTATTTCTGTTCTATTTTGTCTTATTTCTAAGTTCTTTCTAGTTGGATTTGGCCTTTGCTATACAGTTGCTTTATTTTGCTAGTTTATTGTTCATTGTCACCACCTGCTTGCTGCTAGTTTCTTTGCTCCTATTTGCTCATATTTCTAAGTTCTTTCTTGTTTGCAGCCACTTGGCATTTGGGCATGTCTCTGTTATCTTGCTACACTATTGGTTTCATCTTGTGCATAATTGTTTATATTGCTTGCTTGCTTTGCTTCCTATTTCTGTTCTAGTTGGTCTTATTTCTAAGTTCTTTCTAGTTGGGAATTTGCTTGCTCTTGGGGGTTCTCTCCATATCTTGTGCACAATTGATTTATCCTTGCTGCTCCGGTTGCTGCTGTTCTCTTACTTGACCTTCTAATCTTACACACAACATAACAGGAAGAAGATGAAAGATCTTTTGTTATAAATTGTTCATAATACCGATGTTTAATGTCAATTGGTTTCATTGGGCCAGCCTTTGTTTTATGTTCCCTTTTACCCAAGTGGTAGAGAAACCTTACATTTCAACCTAACCTTTAAACATATATGGGGATGATGGCCATTTTGAACTAAATTGCAGCCATTTTGACAGAGAAATAGCTGAAAAAGCTAAATATTCTTTCCAGTTGCTTTTTTAATAATTATGTATTCTAGCTCCGTCTGGTAGGTTTAATAGCAAATTTTGTGAATCGGACAATTTCCACAGTTATTAAAAATGATGAAGTAACAGCGGCCATTTTGAACTAAATGGCGGCCATTTTGAACGAAATAGCTGAAAAACTGAATATATCATTCTAGTTTGTTTTATGATTTATTCTAGCTTCCGTCTTGGTAGGTTTATCAGCAATTTATGAAATAGGGCATTTAAAAACCCATTATCAAACTTGTTACCAGTAATGGTGGCCATTTTGTACTAATTGTACCATTTTTAAAGGTGAAATAGCTGGAAAAAACTAATACATTCCAAGGTTGCCGCAACTGCTATATTTATATTTCGTATGATCATTACCAATGGTATTGTAGTAGTAACAAGCCAGAACCCCCAATATATGAATACA
>JAMKCH010040935.1:0-13273 GCA_023653785.1 Ophioderma brevispina | reverse complement strand
TTATGCAAATTAGATACGGCCACAATCTAAATCAGGCGAGAACTCATTAACCCGCTTCGCCACCAAGTTACATCAGTGTCGCCATACGGAACTCCAGATAAATGGTATCCAACATGGTAAAAACTTCTTGTCCCAGAAGACGAACGGAACAAACGGACGAAGGAAGGACGGGAACGTGGGCCTGCTATTCATAGTCCCCGCTTCCGAAACTCGTTCGGCGGGGGACAATAAATAGAATATGTTTATGTTACAAATAGAGACTTGAAGAAGAGGTTGGTATTTGGGGTTTAATTCATTACGCTGAAAATACATTTTGTGTGGAACGGTCGGTAGAGTTCAAAACAACAAATGGGGCACGCGCGACGTGTAGCTGTTTCGTATGTCTTGGGAAATTATATTCTAGACATTTACAGACATTTAAGGTCTGTCTGTTGATTCTGCGTGTCCATAAGTGAAATCTGTACGTATACCCCATGCCACAATGTTGCAGAGAATGAACAATGAGTGCAATTTACATTTACGCTACAGTACAGACATAGCATAGGCTTTACATGATTCAAAAAAACATTCTTGCATATTCTCCTTCCTAAAAAAAAAAAAAAAAAAAATAGCGAACCTACCGACCCCAAATTTTTTGGAGGTTGAAAGGGCATCAAACAATTTACTTTTGCTTGGCCTAATTTCCAATTTCCCCAAAATCCAGGGGGGGTAGGACATGCAAACTAACCGCCAACAGCAAATTTCAAACGGCATCAACTCCCGGCGTGTAGTCTGTGTCAAAGACTTAATGGTAGTAGGGCGCTCTGACGGCATATCGAACGGTTACACCAGACTTGACTAAAGACTAGGCCTGGTCACGAATATTTAAATCATAAATGGAAACGTATTGGAAATTACACTATTTTGCAGCGGGGTTAATCAAAACTAAACCCTGACCGATTTTGAAGTCAATATTTTTTCTGAATTTATAAGTATTACTAAGATCTTTTGAACAAGGTGTAAGAGATGATTTTTTAATGTCACGGGGATCGAGACTTCCATTAGTAAATGCACGTAGCGTTCCCCAAATTACAGTTTGGAATTCCCCATTGCCCAATCGGAGCAAGATCGGGCCACCCACCCCTGCAAAACTCTGAACATCCCATTATTCTCCCTATAGGATTAGGATTTTGTTTAGTGTTGTTAGGGTCTACTTCCCAGCCAGAAGAATGCGTACAAGTACGTATACATACAGTACGTACTTATGTCATAATTCCACAATGCAATGCACACTTTTAAGAAATACATTGGTTTTAACATTCACGCGGGCAGTTTATTTTTAAATTTTGAAAGTCCACCAATATCACTATAAGAGTTTAGGCTTACAAAATGTATGTGCAGATTTTTGAATCTTTTTTAAATAAAAAGATATTCATTAAGAAACGTGATATGACGTCATCAGTGATATTTTTTCAATAATTAAATTTGACACCTGAAATCAAAATTTTGACACATAGAATTGTTTTATAATGTTTGTTTGGCAGTAGTTCTGAAATTTGGATCCTTTCTCCATCTCAAAACAGATGTAAATGTATCTCAATACTGTACATGTATGTACAAGTACACCATCATCTGCACGTTTGCAATCACCCAAATGTTTGTTTTTTCAGCTGGGGGTCTTGGTTAAATTTAGTTCTTGTGGTCCTCGGTCTTGGTACGGATGCCTACAGGGGGGGGGCCTATGGGGTCTTGGTTAACGTTAGTGTCTTGTGTCCTAGGTCTGGTTACGTAGATGCTACGTATGGGGTCTTGGTTAAAATTTCGTTCTTTGTGGTCCTAGGTCTTGGTTACGTAGATGCCTACAGCTTTGGGGTCTTGGTAAATTTAGTTCTTGTGGTCCTAGGTCTTGGTTACGTAGATGCCTACAGCGATGGGGTCTTGGTTAAATTTAGTTCTTATGGTCCTAGGTCTGGTTACGTAGATGCATACAGCTAGGGGTCTTGGTTAAATTTAGTTCTTGTGGTCCTAGGTCTTGGTTACGTAGATGCCTACAGCTTTCTAAGTCTCTCTTCATGATATGAACACACACAAGATCAGGTAATTGCATAATATGAAGAAAATATTATTTTTGGTTTTTTGGAAAATTAAACTGGTGATTTCAGAATCTTTCTCTGTTTTATTCTGTTCCACTTGATATCCTTGAGAAAAATTCTGATGCACAAAATTGAGTTGATCCCAATCTTGCGGTTTTTGTTATGGGTAACGTGTATTTCCCACGAATCCCATAGGCACTGGCTGTAATTGGTCGTTTACGGAAAGAAAATCAAATTGTTAATTTTCAAGATATGACCGAATTTGAACGTAAGATTAGGTACATGTGATTACCAAGGGCTAATGGTTCGGTGATAAATAATATCAAATTGTATGAGGGGTAAGCTCGGGGGACGAGGTGGTGGAATCACAAAATGCCACTTAACCCCTCTAATGTGCCACTACTTCAGAGCAACCCCGCTATAGTCTCCATCTTGTCTGTGTGATGACATCCCCAAACACTTCAAGACTGGAATTCCACCTCCATGACATTCCTTTTTCTCTCCAAACATCGTATTGATCCTCTGCGATCCCTGACCTGCAGCCAAAAGCTGGCAGTCTAGTCTTTATTCATGATGCTTTGGTTCCCACGTGGGATGACTATGGAAGGTTTGGCTCCCATAGTGGAGGCAACACCACACCTTCATTGATCAAACTAAATATCCATACCACCTTTACACATAACCGACCCACATCTACATGTACTCACACTCTTGTACCTTGAAATTGATTGACTGCACTTTCAAATATTCAATTTCTGCATTTATATGAAACTCAAAGAATTAGGAAATTGCCCAGACGTTTCCCACATCATATCATAGATTGCAGGATCTATGCACTGTATTTTAGAGAGCACTTTATTGGCAGTAGTACCTTCCAATGCAAAAACACAATCAGCCTTACTTAACCTCTACTCTAACTCAATCCTAATCCTAATATGTCCCTACTCTACCACTTATTAAATCCTCTAAACCTATTACCTAAACAATTTACTCTTAAGCCAATCTATTCCCTTTCCCAAAACATGTTGTGATTGAAAAGCAAATGTGATTGGCAAGTTAAAAATATTTCTATACGTGCTTAGTAATTGGGATGAGATTTTAGAGAATGGATTAAGATTAGGATCTAGAGATAAATTCATGATAATCTCCTGATGAATGAATACAAGTTCGGCTTGATCAGTATATGTGGGCTTAAGACAATGAATGATATACCTGTACTTACTCAAAACAAATTAAAACCAAAGCTTTAGTTTGTTGTTCCGATAATAAATAAACATACATACACCGAATTAGGTCCTGACCAAGAAATAAAACTTTCATTCTCAATGTTGTGGTTTACTAGAGCAAGCAATTCTCTCATAAATATTGCCAAATTATTGTCACCCCAACATTTAGAAAAAAACTAGGCTAAATTTGCTTACTTAATTTATTGCTACACTTAAATAACATGACCACTGAATCCTGATATATTATACAACCAATATACAAAACACTAACTTGTCAGAAACCTTTTTTCATCTCTTTCCACCTCTTTTCGTCTATTCTTTTATGACTGGCAACATTTTCAGGGTTGCTCTCCAAAAAACATCTGTGACACTTCAATCAAATATAGGCCAGCCCAATCAATTCTTCGTAGATAATAGAAAATGAAAATAAATATTGCCTGGGATGCATTTCAATGTGTTCTTGATTTAAAAGGTCAAAACTGTCTGGCCAGACAGGATGGGAAGCATGTTCATTAAATATTACTTACACATTATTGCCAATTGCTAGTCCCCCACAAAAGCTTATAAAGGTTAGATATGGAATCCTTATCATTACAGTATCGAACGTGCAACTGCTTCTGTAAAGACCAGAGGTGTTTTGAGTCAATCCCACAATACACCAGTTTTGGGAAATTTCACCTCAATAGGGTCATGTGATCCCATAAAAATCCTATTCTTAAAGCAATATTAGCACATTTTTTTGAAGGGCGCCCCCAATTTTTCAAAAATTTGGAGATTTTTACACGGTTGCATTGGTAACTGGCTAGTAAACTATACTTGTGAATGGTTAAGCTCGAAAAAAAAAAAAAAAAAAAAAAAAGTTACTAACTTGATTGCAGTAATAAACAATGCTTATTGCTACACCTGAATTGAAAATGCATGAGCTTTAACTGCTTCTGGTCCCAACTCAGTTGCCGGTCCTGCTTGCTATGCATCTCTATGCTTTATAAAAGCTCGTCTCCAGCCAGAATTTGGGAGCTTTTAAAAAGCTCTTCTGCAGCTCGCCTCAAGGAGCCAAGATGAGCTTTTCAATGCTCCTCTGAAAATTTCAAAAGACAATGTCTGTTACTTAATTTATTGCTACACCTTAAAATAACATGACCACTGAAATCCTGATATATTCTACAACCACATTTTACAAATAACACTAACTCTGTCAGAAACCTTTTTTCATCTCTTTCCACACCTCTTTTCGTCTCTTCTTTTATGCTGGCAACATTTTCTCAGGGTTGCTCTCCAAAACCACTTCAATCAAATATAGGCCAGCAAATCAATTCTCGTAGATACATAGAAAATGAAAATAAATATTGTCTGGGATGCATTTCAATGTTCTTGATTTAAATGTCAAAACTGTCATGGCCAGACAGATGGGAAGCATGTTCATAAAATATTACTTACTACATATGCCAATTGCTAGTCCCCAACAAAAGCTTATAAAGGTTCAGATATGGAATCCTTATCATTACAGTATCGAACAGTGCAACTGCTTCTGATAAAGACCAGAGGGTGTTTTGAGTCAATCCCACAATACACCAGTTTTGGGAAATTTCACCTCAATAGGGTCATGTGATCCCATAAAAATCCTATTCTTAAAGCAATATTAGCACATTTTTTTGAAGGGCGCCCCCAATTTTTCAAAAATTTGGAGATTTTTACACGGTTGCATTGGTAACTGGCTAGAAAACTATACTTGTGAATGGTTAAGCTCGAAAATGTCTGTGTCACAAACGAAGGAATTTTGTACTAGAATAATTATTATCGGGGATTCCCAATAATAATTCAACGGCTGCTGGAAACAGCCTTCCAATGTGAAATAGCCGGGAAATAGCGCCATGTACGTGTCTACGCTCATCCATTAGTTGTTTTAATAGTTCGGGCAAGTCAAGTTAGAGGTTATTTTCTCGAGGTAGCACTATTTCATCATGGACGGACATAAACATAGCATTTCCAGCTCTGCCGTTAAGTCCAATCTGGGATCCCAATTCTAATTACAAAATCGCTTATTTTGTTGTAAATACACATTTTTAGCATTCTCGTTCGCAGATATAGTTTCCTAGACAATTACCAACGTAACTATGCAAAAATATCAAATTTTGAAAATTGGGGGCGCTCTTCAAAAAATGTGCCAATATTGCTTTAACACATACAAACCCTGACTTTAGTGTTCATTTTAGCCCACAAAGCATTAGTACTTACGGAATCTTTAGCATGAATATGAAATGTCTTGTGGTTCTTTTTGAACACTTTTTATCCTTAAATACTGACATGTGTAGTACAGTACAGCATAGGCATCATGGGGTTGATTCAAAACACCCTCTGGATAAAGACATAATAGAAACCAACCTTGGAAATAAAACATTTCCCCCTTAATCCGACTTATGCGCTAACAATAAAGCAAAAAAGCTCGCATCAAATATGGGGGTATTGGCCCCTTAATGAATCTACCTATTAAACACCCCACTTGTAAGTAAGTTTGACTTCCCTTCTCCGCTAACCTAGTCCCCTATTTTCAGTTCATCTGTCGCTGTCAGTCTAATTACCATTTTCCCCTCAAGCCTAGCTTCTGAGCACCATACCACAGGATTCACTTTCAGGGACCAACTCAGAGGCTACAGCTTAAACATGACTGAAATTTTAAATATACCGGGGAGATACCCAAGTATAAGCCCAAGATATAAGCTCACTACCATTTTGCCAGTGATAGGCCCACCATTGCCATCAACCAATCTGTCATGAACTACAAATGCATTGTGTTGCAAAAATAACAACAAGTCTCTGCTCCTTACTTTAGACGCAATTAATAAAGCTTTGTAGGTGAATTGACACATATAGGAAAAGCTTTATATCAGAGGGTGTAATGAGTCAATCCCACAAACAACACCATTTTGGGAAATTTCATCACACCTAAATATGGTCATGTGATCCCACAAAAAGAATCCTATTCTTACACAATAAAAACCCTGACAGTTCACCATTTTTAAGATAGAAAAAGCCACAAAATGTTAGTACTTAAGTGATTTACTTAGCATGATCGAAAATGTCCTGTAGTTCTTAAAAATTTGGAACACGTTTTATCCCTAAGTACTGACTGGTTTTTAAGTACAGTACAGGATAGGTACATGCAATGCATTATGGGATGCATTATGCACTTTAATCAGAGTAGAACTTAACCTGAAAAGTGAGGGCATTTTATTAAGGGAATGGGATACTTCCAATTTTGATGTCCCTCCCATATCTTAGGAAGAGTTCCTGCTCAGTGGAGAGGACAAGCATTATATCTTCTGTTTTGTACTTGGTGTAAAAAACCAAATTTGAAATAGCTGTGATCTGAAAAGCACAAGTTTGACTTGAGAATTCCTCTTTGAGTCACAAGACCCGTATCTCTACAGACCACCCCCACACCTCCACGCACTTCATTCGTAGTCACTGATGATAGTGATCTCTTTGGGGCCCCTGACTTTCATGAAGACCAGTTCTTGTTTCCTGTCATTGACTACTGAAGTCATTAAACACGGTCCCTCACATTGGCATATATAACACCGTCATGAGCGTTTTGGCCCAATTTTGACAAATTCTTTATGGAAATGTCAAGGTAAAATTTGACGAAACCGCATCTAAAAATAGCGCACGATAACGTGCTAATGTATGAGTAATGTAGCCGCTAGAATCCTGGCAATTCCTTTGCAATATAAGAGGGCTTTAATCAACTGGTTTATGGGAGCAATTTGTTCTGTTCTTCAAACAAATCCACTTTTCCCCTAACATGTGTTTCGACAGGAAATAAAACCACCAAGGCATCTGGCAGAACCTGTCTAGTTTGTCATATGTTACAAGCAGTGCCCTTTGAAAAGCACAAGAGTTCAATCTTGCCATACTTTAAATGTCCCATGCCGGATCGATAATGCCTCACCCCTATATCCAAGATTTACCAGAAGTTGTCAAAAATTTTGGGTCTGAAGAAAGCTACATTTTTCCCATTTACGCTGTGAATCTTACGGCTAAAAGATTGTTTGTGTTTTGATGTTAGAGTGACACCATTGGCCCCATTTTGGTTGACCAATTTATCTTTCCACAGAGTATACAATGGGTTTACAAAATTACGTTTTGAGCGCCCATATAAAACATTGAAATATCAGCATGAACCTTTAGAGATGGTGTATCGGGATCATGTCATCCAATCTAGATTAAACTTACATATTAGTCCAACCATCCCCCTCTAACATACGAATCCACAGTACAAAATATCTCCCCTTAGACGTGTTGTGTTATAACATTTCCACTGTATCATTTGATACTTGTCCTGACTATTCTAGTAAAAATTCAACTTACTTGGAAAAATTTTTATTTTTATTATCTTTAATATATCTTTCACTGAGCCTAGATTGACCATCATTTTTTGCAACCATTACATGTTCACTCTGTCATTTTTTAATGCCCAGACCTTAAAAGGTCAGTTTAATTTTGTACTGTGTCCCCTTGGTGGGTAGGCATAGCTCACAAGAGCCAAATTTGATGCGTCATAGGAAAAACCTGTCCATGGTGCAAAATTTATATTTTTGAGTTTTTGACTATCATTGCAAGTTTGAAATATAAGGTTTCCATAACTTTTTACGTCTTTCTTCTATGATACACAATATCAAAAGTTATGCCTTATACAATCCGCAAAACTAAGTATACTATCCCAACAAATTTTAAGGTATTTCTTTATTTTTTCAAAACTGTCTTGTGCGACATGCTACGGGTTTTCCCAGATCACACACCTATAGTCTCAATTCGCATGGCAACATTCAGTAACTTTCCTCCTTCTATACGCTAACAGAACGTGTCCTTTGTGGTTGAGCATATTGTAGCTCTAACTATGTAAGCCAATTATACTCTCATTTCCCCCATGCTCAGTTCGTACCTTCATTCACAGTTTAATTCCTAGACAGTCTAACTCTACTGTGTCCTTGGTGGAGCATATTGCCGCTCATACCTATTTAAGCAATTAGTCTCCATTCGCGCTGGCTTAGTTCATTAACTTTCACGCCTCAGTGTAATTATACCCAGCTCATGACTGCCCCTTGGGGATGAGCTATTGTCGCTCATAACTTGTAAGCCAATATAGTCTCAATTCCCATTTCACAGTTCAGTAACTTTTCATTCACCCGTTATTCATACACACATAACTAAACCTGTGTCCTTTTGACTGAGCATATTGTAGCTCATACTATGTAATCCATATCGTCTCAGTCCACACACTGTCATTTGACATATTCATGCACACATGTGCAGATCACTTGTGCCCTTGGTAGATGAAAATATTGTAGTTCACAATGCATGATGAGCTGCATTTGATAAACACTGATTCATCATTGAACAAAATGAATCAGAAATCAGCACTCCTACTAGTATTGTCTCTTCACTTCCAAAGTTAGAACCACATTTGATATTCTATTTTGTAATAGGTGTGAACTTCTGGTTACCGTTTAGGTTAAATTTAGGGTGAAGAATACACCCTCCAATTAAAAAAATTAAAACCTTGTAAACCATCTGCGCTACATGGGTAAATCTAGGTAACATCTTTATTTTTTGTGCAACCATCCCTGTCAATACTAACATTGGCACACTGAACTGTCAGATTTGCAGAGCTAAGAAAAGGGAAAAAATCATTAAAACAATCATTGTGCATGCATACAGTCACAGCATATTCCCAATTCAACCTCCAGACCAGCACATGACATCATGCCAGTAGGTTGACACACAAAAAATATAATTTATCCATTTTCAGTGCACCAGTCAAAGAAGAAAACAATCAATTTTAGCCTCCGAAAAAATAAATTTTTAACACCCGATTTGCACATTATGACAGAGGAAGGAGAGAATAGCGAGCATTCTCTGATTACACATCCAATAGTGTATCATCATTCACTCAATCTGTCTCATGTCCGTTCTCTATGTTCATTCACCAAAGCAATAGGCTTTCTGCCATGGAGAAATCTGACATTTTCATCGTATGAATAATTTTGACAAGAAATGTTTTTGCAAATGGGTAAAATTTGCTTTTTAATTTTAAATACAAAATCGGTCCATAGTAAGTTCAGCATTTTTCCTGATTAAAACTAGTTTTTAATGCAAGTAGCCAAGTATGAACCTTTACTTGCAAAAAAAAATATTAAAATAATTGCTGCAAAAAATTAATACGCAAAAGGAATCCCATGTTTTGTCATCAGCTCCATTCCATCCCACTCTACCACTTTGTTTCTATACAGTTTACATTATAAACCTAAAACCAGCCAAACACTCCCATTCCTCCTTCATTCCCGTGTCTATCATTATGGGGTTGTGGGTGATACAAATGCAACAGGCAATTTGAGGGTTTAACTGCAAGAAGCAGCCATCTGCATAGCTGCCATTTTGTCATTGTGTTGGTATTACTTGTCATACCTCCAGATCTCATACATGGCAGCTATTGCAGATGGGGCCTTCTTGCCCTAAACCCTGATACATGAGCCCTTAGTCTACATTAGAGATTTTCTTAACTGCAGGTTAACGATCAGTTTCCCAAGTTGAGCATCTGACCCTACCGTATCCCTACCATGCCTTTAGCAATTAAGTTTTTTCAGATAGCGTGTTTTCTAATGTGTCTGGGCCGGGTATATCCATAGGTTTAGTGTTGTCAGGGGATGGCTGTGTTTTATGTACGTGCCAGACTGGCAAAATTTGGGTCAAACTTCAATTTGGAGTTAGAAAGTTCTCTTTTGGTAGAATAAATTCAGGACTATGTGGGATACAATGTGGGAAACCGCAATCCTCTTTAACCTGTAGCACCCATATAATGCATTATAAAAAAAAAAAATCCATTTAAAAATTATAATTGGTATTTTTCGAGAAGTAAAAAAGAAAGAGTGTACTTTTAACACACCGCTTAATTGAAGAACATTCAATACATTAGCTTAAACCAACAAGACTGGCAAATTGGGTTGAAACATTCCATTACAGTACGAACACGTGTCATTCCACTTCAAACATTTCCATTCCAGTAGCATAACACTTTCCTTCCACTATAACCTTTTCCATTCAGTAGCAAACACTATTCCATTCCACTATCCAAACTTTCCGTCCACTACAACATTTCATTCCACTACCAACATTTCTGTTCCACGACAAAACATTTCATCCACTATCAAGACACTGCCATTTCTCTAACAACATTTTCATTCCACTATCAAACATTCCATCCACTACCTACATTTCTGTTCATTACCTACGATTACATCCACTGCCAACTTTTTCATCACTTAGCAACATTGCCATTCCACTACCAAACATTTTCTATTTCCAAACCAAATATTTTCATTCCACTATCAACACTTCATTCCACTACAAAACATTCTCTATTCTCCTTCAAACCCCCCCCCCCCCCAAGATATTTAAATGGTGCACCCCTAATAGCTGTAGCTGGGATATTGAGACTGCCAAGTTAAGACTTGTTATCAATAAAATTTTTGGCTAATAATAATCTCAGATCTAATATTAATCCTACTGTGCAGGTAACTGTACCACTGACTTCCTACAGATGGTTGCAATTTTGTGTTCCTTCCGGACAACATTGCTGTTCCAGGCAGCAGAGTTCGTTCGAATACAGAAAAGGATTATTTGACTATATCTACCTAGTACCTGGCGTGTAAATCGGCATTACAAACACAGGCCTCTCTCTCTGTATGTTATTTTGGGGCGGGTGGCATTAGAAAACTTAAAGAGTCATGTGCTCTATGGCTAACTTATGCCAGAGTGATATAAAATGTCTAAGTTTAAAAGACATATACCTTATATTTTTAAAATATTTAAAGTGTATTAAAAATACTTTCTGTTGACAAAATAGTCCAGAGATACACAAAAATGTCCAGTTAAAGTGCACCAATAGATTTTGAGGCACGCAAATATTGTGTCATAATGGTAATTTCATGATAGATTAGATGCTCCATATATTTCTTACCTTGTATGTGCTTCCGAAATGTGTCTTAAAAGAGATAGGGCGATTTTGATTTGCTTATAAATTCAATATAAACATAGCTGATTTTCCTTTTTTGGTCCTAATTGAATTTTTGTTTCCTAATTAGAAATTTCAATTTTTGTACCAAAGAAGCATTTCTCCGCTTCACCCTTCAGAAGGTTATTTTTTTATTGTAAGCTTTAGAGCAGGGCAAAGTCAGTACTTTGGATCTTTTAGGGCACCTGATATGTGAAAGACTTGTTGCACCTTTCCAATGTCACTGTACAGCTCCTGGTAATAATTCCATTACTACTTTCGATCACGTGAAGCACACAATGCCAACATGGCTTATCTGCTAAAAAGCACAAACACCTCCATCAACCAAATCAATATATGATTTTTTCATGATTTTGCTCAACCTATTCATACAACAAATTTTGGCTCCACTACAGACTTGTCCCAATAAAAACTTACATCAACTAAAAATTATAAAAAATATAAACGTGACATTTTGCCAGATATTTTGACTTTATTTTTTAGCCAAGATCCTAAGCTAAATCCCTGTTTTTATTCCATCCAATTTGATCGACCCTAAGCGGAGATATTGTCATTTAACACAAATGAACAATACCACTTGGGCAAGTTTCATCTGAAGGTTCAAGAACTAAAGGTATAATGCATGTAGCGTCAGTGTGGGATTAAACCCTTTCAACAAAAATAGTACAGATCAGAGTGCATGTATTATCATGCATGACCTAATCAATATATTATTTGCAGTGAAACGAACAGAAATTATATGTGTGGGTGAATGAGGGTACTCACTCTCAGGGGGACAATATCATTGAAATTCTTGGAAATTGGGGAATTTGATGCTGAAACTAATGAACAGTCTACAAGTCTGTTGGGGGACAAAGGTGTGGACAACGCTCTAATGTGGAGGGACAAAATACCCTTCCCCTATTCCCAACTGCCTCCAGTGCCAGGGAAGAAGATGAAGAATAGCAGTGTTCAAAGAGCAATACGGGAAAGAAAGGATGGTTTGTTTAAAGGTCTCAGTTTACTTTCAACAAAGGTGTTTTTCTGCTGAAACTGGAGTAAAGCTGAGACAACTGAGACTGTTTGGAATTGAATTCAATGCTACATTATTTATTAGCAATTGCGGGACATTATAAAGTCTATAAATTATGTATCTCACAAGAAGCAGCACTTTATACTAACTTGTATTTTAATTTTTTATAACAGAAGTCATGTCTTGAGGTGATTTTCAATGGCAAAATTGTGCTATCAGCGATTATACTCTAGTGAGCTCATGGTGTTTGAATGCACTATGTGTCCAGAGCTAAACTCTTCAGGATTCCCACTAATTGAAGGTCCCGGAAGAATATTTGGTTGGTAACAATTCCAGAGCCTGAAAATGCTGAAATGCCACGCCCCTTTTTGGCGGGGTCACGCCCCTTTTGAGGACGTACTACTGACTGTATCTACAGGAAACCAGTTGGACATAGATGGTTAGAGAGACATCAAAATGTGAGGATGGCCACATTTGGTGGGTCAGTAATACATTTTATATCCAAAAGTCAAAAGTTTTAAGATAATTGTACAAACACTGATTCTTCCCATATTACGTAGTATACAATTTTGAATGATTCATAAGGTTTTTTTATGCCAAAACGGGAAGGGAGTTCACATACACCTTGGATTTTGCTTCAACTTCCTCAGGGATATTTTTGGGATAACTAATGGTAGGTCACAAATAGAAAATTCATATTCCTTCTTTCTTCCCAATGACAGCCCGTCAAAATTTGTGACTTGAGCAAAAAGGGTAATATTAGTGAGAACCGTGCATTTACAATGTTAAGTGATGTTATACAGTCATTGCTACCACAAACTCACTCAAGTATGACATTTGTATTGCACAGAGCTATGGACCATTTGGATTTAACTGGGATATAATCAGCCTT
>JAMKCH010040934.1:0-13023 GCA_023653785.1 Ophioderma brevispina | reverse complement strand
TCATGTACTACGTCATTATGTCTAGGTGTGAATCTACAGGTAGTCCTGAGATGAGTAGAGTCCGCGTCGGAAACAATTAAAGTGACATGAGATTTTTTTAGGGATACCTGAATTTTGCTCTCATTGGCCCAGAATCGATTGTAGACCACCTAAAGAGAATGTTTCAAAGGTTGTATTGGACAAACAAGAACAAAAGAAAACGCAACCTTGTTTTTTGCACCTTGCCTATCGTAATTGGTTCCCATAGAACACCGTGCTTTGACTTCTGTCGTGCACGACAGAAGTACTAAATCATATTATTACTAAAGACGGCGTATTCGCTTATTCACTTCAATGTGATCTAATACATTGGAAAGAAATTCCCTATTCCAAAAAACTCTGGGTCTAAAAAAATTGGGGGCCGCTTCCTTTCTGGAGAATCTCAATGTCTCTCTTTAAATCTCACTGATTATACATACCGATTATCATAGTTTTAACATTTCCAACATCCAGTTAATGATGCGTTTATACTCAGGCTCAGCCTAGGCTTACACAGATCGAATCTGTGTTAGTGGGATTAACCCACTGAGGGTTTGTTCTGAGCAAAGCTGAAGACACACATTCGATGGGTGTAAGGCTGGCTAGGCTACACACGTCTGTCACTCCGTCATCAGGTCATAGTTTTTACAAGCTTACATTTGATCTGACTTTGTACACTTGGAATGTTGGGAATTTTACATCATGTAAATCTGTCTGCAGCTCAGCTGTCCATGATGCATATAGGAGCAAATCCGCCAATCATATCACGGTACGTTGAGTAGTTACATGTCCTTGAGAACTTTTCGCGTACTACTCGATGAACAGCAACGTCGTACAATATTAATCTAACGACGTCTGTTTATTGGTTTCAACATATACATGCGATGAATATTTAATTTATTTTACCTTGTGCCCTGCAACAAATTAACATATTCTGTGCGGCCTATTCACTTGTGTGTGTCTCTTCGCTGTGTGGGGTACCCCATCGTTTGTGTCACCGTATGGGTGCGTGTATAACTCGTTTGTGTGTGTTTGCGTTGTTGTTTGTTTCGTTTGTTTGTTTTGTTTGTGTGGTGTTGTGTATTTAGGGCGTGTTTGTAAATTACACGTGCTCGGTATATGCATTATGCGTTGTTATTGGAATTGGTTTTTTATACTCACCGCGTTTACTGGCGCGTTTATTACACTCTGCGGGTGTGCACGTAGGCCTATATTTGCATTATATTGCTTGTGTATAACCTACAATATATCCCTACACACACACACAGATTGTGATATTATTGCGCTTAGTCTTAACATTTCACGGTTTGCACAGAGCATAATATCACCCAATGTAACATACACCCACGAAATTATAATACAAATGTTACATGCACAAACACAACCCAATTATGAAAATTCAATCTTTACAATCGACACACACACCCACATCACAACAATTATATGATGATGCATGATCTTACAACACGGCGTTTCCAATAAAGATTACATAGTAGGATCTCGTGACTCATTTATGTGGTGTAGTTGACACCCCCTATAAATGTTACGTAATGAATTTTCATCAAAGGTCATCTAGGTCACTAAGGTCAAATTCCTTTAAAACTTGTGTAAAATTTAAAAAAACAAGGTCAAATAGAAAATCTTTTGAGGCCTCCTGTAGTCTTGATGATGATGTCCCATAAAAGTCAATGATGACCCATCACCTGACCCTGGTGTTTAAAGGGTCAAAGGTCAAAATAGCTTCAAATTAAAACGTTACAACTTCAAATCACTACTCCTTTTAACAGATTACATAGTATAATAACGTGACTCATTTATGTGGTGCAGCTTGACAGCCCCACAAAGTTACTTATGACATTTTGGGTCAAAGTCTCTGGGTCACTAAGGTCCAACAGTATTTACGTGTGTAAAATTTTAAACAGTTCAAATAGAAAATCTTTTGATCCATCCTGTTAGTACTTGATGAGAGGTCACTGACCCATGGTTTAGGGGTCAAAAGTCAAAATACATCAAATTACGTTACATTCAAATCACTCAACTTCTTCTACAGATTACATAGTATGATCCTGTGACTCATGTATGTGGTGTAGTATGCCATCCCCTACAAAAGTTACTTAATGGATTTTTTTATCAAAAGGTCACTTTGGGGTCACAGGAAGTCCAAGACCTGATTTCACTAAATGCTACAAGTTTTCGGTCTGAAGCATCTCGACTGTGTTCAGATCTGCACACAGATCTAGATTTGGTTTGTTTCTTGCTTTGCTTTTTATGAATTATTCTTTCCCTTTCAGCAGCCAGTGTATTTCGTTTAATAAGGGGAAGGCTAACATCCTATGATACTGAATGTTTATTTTTGGTTCTTTTGTTGGAAACCATTTGTTGCAATGATTCCCCCCACCCTCCTACCCGATCAGAAAAATCTCCGAAAGAACCCCCCCCCCCCCCCACACACACCACACATACTAGTCTCTACTGTTGGGACAGCAATCGTCCCAAATTTTGTGTATGTCCCCCCACTCAAAAGAGAAAACTCTGTCACACACAAATCTCTGCTTTTGCTTCATTTATTTTTCAAAGACAGATTGGGATTTGCTCATTTTCCACATTTTTGCAATCTACAAAAGATCTATCTGAATCTATTATTACTATACCAGTATCCCATATTTCACGGGTACATGAAGCACGCATGAATGCCTCGACCTGTTAACACTTCAAAACCGCAAAACAAAATACCGGGAATCTGACAATGTGATTGACATCCAGCGAGGGTTTTAATGAACATGATTGACATGGAAGTCACCGATTGAGTGGCACACTTTCCTAACAGATTCCGCGGGCGAGTGGTAGTTTGAATTTTGTCATATTCTTGGACAAGTGGTTCGCTCGAAGGAATATGGGTGGCCATTGGAGTCAAAAGGTGTCAGCGCAGTATTAAAGGACCTATGTCCAAATGGGTTCCGGAGGGCCCATGGATCTTTGATTTTTTAGGATGTTAGTTTTTGATTTGTTTTTGTATATGCATTGAATGCATCGTGTTGTGAGTGCAACTGTTGTAAAATCAATAAAATTTTGATTTCAAAGCTCATAAAATAATAAAGAAATTTCTAGAACCCTATACCTGGCAACATTTTTTGGACGGGTTACACCATTTTGTTATCCCATTTTGTTGCGAAGTGAGGGAGGGAAGCTTCTCCCCCTGTGTGGAATCTTGGCCCCCCCCCCGCCCCCTTTTCCCCCTAAAAAATCGTGAATTTTGCACACCAGCCAATTCACAGTGAAAACAACATAGTTCCTCACTCTACAAACAAATTTTAATATATGATTCCCCTCGGGAAATGTGCCCGCCCCCCACCCTTCCTTCCCCTGGAAAAAAACTGGTTACGCCACTGGTTCACTCATATTTTGAACTCTTTGCAGTGTTTTAGATATAACACTAAACCTAGCGCTATCACCTAGACTATTTGGCGCAAATAGGAATAACTGCCGTATAGCTTCCTTATATCGTTTATATATAGAAAAGAATTTGACAGATAATTCATACTGATAGTGGTGGGCCATCATTTTCTTTAGATGGATGGAGGGGGCGCAATCTTTTGAATGTATGACCTACTGAAAGGGGGGGGGCGGCTATACATTTGTGCTGACAAAAATGTTGTTTTGTTTAAAAAGGCGGATTCAATACAATCCTGTCTGTTTAAGTGGAGTAAAGGTGTCTTCGGTGGAGTCTAAAATTTCTTATCGTAGGGGTCTTTTTTTTAGTGACGCCGAATTTTCCTAACTTTGGTGACCTTCCCTTTCAATAGAAAGTAACGGACCTTACATCTGTACTGTAGACATGCTCAGAGCTAGCAATAAGAATCATGTTTAATGGGTGTGTTGAATGTATATACGTGTGGCGCACGATCCTGACATTCGATCTTATAAGTCCAGAACACTCAATAAACGACAACGAAGCTATTATCTGTAAATGTGATGTGCAAAGAAATTACAATCGCCCTTAACAATTTATTCCGTATTCTTTTCGTATTAAAGTTGTAGGCCAGGTTTGATTCTGCGATCAAGTAAGCTGTAACCCTCGTACAATCAAGTTTTTTTCTACTTACCTTCATCACGACCCCCCCCCCCCCATTTTTCCGTAATTAATGTACAAACATCGTCTTGGGTTTGGTATCAGTGTGTATGTCCTTTCTTACCTTTCTTCAATGAAGTACAAACATATCAAGTTTTAACAATGGATACCCTTCATAGCAGCAAATATGGTATTTAGGCCTATTTGGCAATGTTGGGGTGCCAAGTAGCATACACATGTTATTACCCTAAAAAATTTAGAACGAATATGATTGTCCTTATTTGCTTATTCAGTAGCATCAAAAGTAACATACGTACCATTTTGGCCATTTACGCCATAAAGTATAGGCCTGTGGGCACACCCCCCCCCCCACCACCACCAACCATACCTTCCGACTTTGACGGGGCACCCTTGAACGCCCCTGACGGTAGTACCTCAAACTGTTTCCGCTAAAATGGCCGCAAAAGGTATAAACTAATTACTTAAAACACCTATAGATCATATTCGTTGCGTTTTTTTGGTGCGACTGGGAATATCCGTTAGGGGGATGGTAACTTCCCCTCCCGGTTGGACGTGGGAGACGAGGTTTAACATCATGACTTTTCTCCGTTGTTTTGTTTTGTGATATTCGTAAAGGTCAACAAACTAGATCAAAACTGGCTATGTAACTGTATTGTAAGACGCAACATAAACGTAAGTCGAACTCTAAAGCCACTCTAACTTTATATCTAGCTCGAACATGCATCCCTAACTCTAATTCGAACTCAAAAAGGAATTCGTACCGAACCTAAAATCAAAAGCAACTCGAACCTTAAAAGCAACTCGAACTCTGAAAAGCAACTCGAACTCTAAAAGCAACTCTAACTCTAAATCAACTCGAACTCTAAAGCAACTCGAACTCTAACTCGCACTCTAAAAAAGAAATTCGAACTCGAACTCTAAAAGCGACTCGAACTCTAAAAGCAAGTCTAACTCGAACTCGCACTCGACAACTCTAACTCGAACGCATAAAAAAATAATACTCTTACCTCAATGACCCAGTCAATTTCCTATCTAACCGTTCATAGGCAAAGTGTACGTTTTGCACCCAAGGTCTTCATATATCCATAACGTCCCATACCTGCATTTAATTGCACTTTTGAAAAAGAAATACAGAGCGGGTCCCCCTGTCTTTTTAATGGGGAAATTGCCCTATACTAACAAGAACAAAATAACGCTTACCCTCTTTTTTGCGGTGATCGTCTTATTTTTGACTCTATGGATGTAGTAATTAATGATCTGCTACATTTTTTTTATTAATATTAGTGTAGTTTAATTTAGGCTCGTTTTGTGATACGTGACAGACCATCCATCCATTTCAACCGCACTGTATTTGAGGAGTTTACAGACTGACTTTGTCATGTAAGACAGTAGAGAAGTTATACGCAGTCGCTTCTCCACGGTCTTGATGGAATAAGAGGAGAACGATGTCTTAATATAGATAGAACTGACAATCACATCTGCGCGTTTACTTATTCCAAGTGATGTGATTGGAATTTGTGCGCCATTTCGTAGGTTTATGATTATCTTTTGGCTGAGTTGTGACTGTACAAGGGTGAAAGAATCCGTTAATGATATAGGTAGAATTTACAGACGGTGAGTTTGGATTGTAGAGAACTTGAGGAGTTTGGTATGGCAAAAACTAGGTCATTGTCCTGGCCCGTACGTGTAAAGCACTTGCAAGGAGCAGAGCAATGGGTATTTTCACCTTAGTGGAATGGCTCATCATTGGACGACATATTTCAATTGGACATAAGAATGTTTTGCCGTCTAAACACGGTTAGAATGAATTTGCAGTTGACTGAAATACGTTGTTCAACCGCCCTGTATTTGATGGGTGTTTACAAAATGCTTGTCATGTAAGCCATGTAGGGAAGTTATCGATCGCCTTGTACCACGGGGTCTTGATGGTTAATAAGAGGTGAACGATGTCTTAATATAGATAAAAACTTGACAATCACTGCTGTAGTTATTATTCAAGTGAGTGCTTGGAATTTGTGCGCCATTTCGTAGGTTTATGATTATCTTTTGGCTGAGTGGACTGTACAACGTGTGAAGAATCGTACGATATAGGTGGAATTTAAGACGTGAGTTTGATTTGTAGAGAACTTGGACGGCGTTTGGTATGGAAAACTAGGTCATTGTCCTGGCGTACGTGTAAAGCAACACAAGAGCAGAGCAATGGGTATTTTCACCTTATTGCGATGGATCATCATGGACGACATAATCAACGGGACATATGTGATGTTCTGCCGTCCAACAAGGGTAGACTGACTTTGCAGTGACTGAAATACGTTGTTCAACGAAAAGCACTTCATTCACACCTTACAGATGATTAACAGTCACCACAGTGTACACCAATCGTAGAATAATACAAACGTGGAACTGGAACTTTACTTCTGTAATACAAATTAGAGCTATAGTTCCAAAATTTCCAAATAAAATACTGTATTTATTTTTTACATGAATTAGTTTCAGGAAATTTGGAAATAGTTGGGCCGGATCGGAAGAGAGAGGGAGAGAAATGCGTGACGCACTTACGTACAAGAGGAAAAAAATACTACAAATGTATGTAATTATCAGAAACCTTTATAATTAAATGTCAATGTGGGTAGTAAATTAAATATATTTTACCTCTAATTTAGAAAAGCTTAACATTACTCGGTAGAAATTACTTATTGAATAAAATTTACATTAATACAATGAGGTTTCTATGTCGCCATATTTTTCTGTGTGTATATGACTGTAATTTAATGCAATTATACATGGTACATTGCCTCGAAAGGAGGGGGAAAAGGTCTTTTCCGACGATGGGAGAGCTAATCTGTTACTTTATCGTTCAACTTTTGAAAATTGAAAGTGACAAATAAAAAACCAAAGGGGAGCGAAAAAAAACTCTATACCCGGATAGATAGGCGAAAGAATCGAAATATCATATGTAAATGCTTAGCTTAAACCCTGTGACATCAGTTCAAGCAACGCTTTTTTACGGAATAAAATAAAACAAAAACGTATCAGGTTTGTAACTAGGGAAAATGTGGTAAACTGATTATATCCAAGTTTGGGTGTTTGCTGTTATACAGACGTCCTGATTCGAGCTAATTGTTAGCCCGTTACTATGTCATGAGCAATTGAAACGCGAATGCACGTTGAGCAACAAACCAAAAACAAAATTTTGCCCCCTTCTTTGGGCGGGTGCATTATTACCACATTCTTTTTGTGTAACCCGCCTTAGCAGGTAAGACACATAAGGACACTTGTCCACTGTTATAGTCTGTTGTAGTCTGTGATGTGTTGTTGTGGTTGGTTATTGTGAAAAAAAGGGTTTTGTTTGCCTGTAACTATCCGCTACTCGTATGGATTTAACAAAACTTAAAGAAAACATGAGGACATTTCAGAAAGAGCGCCCCCATTTTTTCGAACGTTGGAAATGCTTACCAATGTATTAGATTAACACCTGAAACGAAAATAAGCCGAATACGCACTCTTTATGTAACACGGATGATAGATTAGATTTTTGACAGAAAATTAAAAGCATGGTTTTCTATTACGATAGCAGGCAACAAGTTCAGCAAGTTCAAACACCAATTTGTTTGGATATGTTTGTCCCAATAAACCTTCTCTTCGAACATTCTCGGGCGATCACGTAGTTTATGGATATTACAGTATTATTAAATGGTTAAATTAGGTACAAAAGGTCACACATCAAGATCACATATGAGGCATATCATTAACAAAGTTGGTACGGAGGACGACACTAGCGGTCCCGGATACGATGTTATTTTGGTTATCAGTGCTTTATACTGGCTCATGTTATATTACGCGTTTCACGCGTTTGCGCGTCGACCTTTCGCGCACGTAGCGTTCAGGGGTTTTCGTCTTTATTGACACGGTGGAATTTAATTTTATTATTATTTAATCCTTGTGTCCAAGATGAGCACTTTGGTTACCTTTTTTACAGCATCCAAGCATTTTTTCATTTGACCCCTGTTTAATGAATTTACTCCCCCCCCCCTTTTCTGGAATCCGCCCACACTTTCAAGAAGGGCACCCCGCCTATGATCTAATGATGCTCTGCTCTCCATGATCACAGAATTGCTCCAAATGACCAACTATTATTATTGTTAGTATATTATACGCTGCCTTCAGGAAATCTTCACACTCATTTTGCTTCACCTAGGTGGCAGCACACCAAGCGCAGACCCCTAACTGCACTTAACTTAGGTAGTAATATTCACCTTAACCAGCCCTTAAGTTTCGCTTGGGACAACGAGGCAGTTGAGATTCTTATCTTGTCCGCGGGCACGTTGACACCCGCAAGCGGGACTCAAATCACGATTTACATTGGAGTCGGATCATGAGTCCTGCCTTATCCGGTCACACACGTGTTCTCAAAGGCACGCGCAATTTAAGCTGTCATTATATCATCAAAATTCAAATTTTCAATTTTTGAGTTTCAGTTATTGACAAGGAGGGTGCACCGAATTTTTAATCTAAGTCAAGTACCTTTTGGGAACCATTATCCAATTTCACCGTTTGTACGCCCGAGATGAACTTGAAACACACTCAATACGTATCCCATCCATGAACATCGCGTGGTTACAAGTCACTGCCAAAGCTGACTAAACATCGTCTGGTTGAGGGTTCTTCAAAAATTGCCCCGTCATGACCTTAAGCGGACATACTACATTAGAGACTTTTGGCATGAGACGTAATAACAAGTACAACAGGACCGACGCCTTTCTGTTCCATGTGAAGTTTGGTCCGAACATCGAAAAACACGATCAAAACTTCCGATTGTAGTATAGTAAAAGTACGGGATTGTCAGTTTTTTCTCTCAAAAAAGAATTAAAAAAACACTTATTTTCATATCGTAATTACGGATTTAAGCAGATCAACGCAGAAACAACAGTGTTCAGATATGCATCCCATTCAATTACGCAAGTTGAGTAGTTCCATACGGACAATAATGACTAAAACATTCGGCTTTGTCTATTAGGTTGCTTTTAGACTTATCACTGCGGGTATGTAAGGATACAGATAACTTGTTACAAAAATGCAAAAAAAATCTGATTTTGCTGATTTTTATTTATTTTCTGATTTAGCAAATCAATGATAGTGCCTTTAATTAGAATTTTCGGCAATTTTGACGTAGGTTGCATAACTAGGAATTTGGTGTATTACAGAGTGATGGATTTTGAATCATCTGTCATAGAAGTGTAACTTGATTTCGCATCAGGGCTTTTTAACTATTTTTGGTATAATTATTCTCATATTAAATTTATAACTGACACAAGCAAAATACAGGGCGTATCAAAAAAGAAGTAAACAGTCATAAAAACACTTAAAAATCCAGCTCCAGATGTCTTTTCTTTCAGTGAGTGCAAACTCATTGAGTGAGACAATCGATGAAAAATATTGCTATTTACGACGCAAACAAAGACAAATGCTGTGCGCAAAGTTAATCAAAATCAACATTTAAATTCAGTACTTTTGATACCACTCACACTTAATCCCCACATTATTTCAACCTCTTGGATGCACACACCTGCCTTCCTCAGCAAGGCATTTACAGCTGCCGTGATTCTACGCTGAAATCAATTAGGTAGATGGAGTTTAGGAGTCGTAAAAAACTGGGATTTTGGGTGTCCCCACAAGAAAAAAGCTAACGGAGTCAGATCAGGAGATCGTGGTGGCCACGCGATTTTGAGGGTTCAGGGCAATAACACATCTCCAAATAACTCAGCAAGGCGATCTGTCACAGTTCGTCTTCTGTGGGAGGCGGCACCATCTTGTGCCCACACGCTCGTTGAAATAGCCATTTCACTGCAGCTGAAAAAACGAGGAAGATCTGTTCAATTAGGAAAACATCTTAATGATCATCTGGAGGTATCGATCCTCATTGATGTTCGTCTGAGACGACGGTCCCATGAGCGTTCCATGCCAACTAACCCATTATTGTTTGGCACACCGCCATTTGTGCTCGGGGACAAAAACAGTCAGAACATCGTTATTGGATGTCGTACATGATGCTTGAGATGTGGATTGAAAGATACCAAATGACATGGAAGCGCAAATAAACTGAACAAAATACTACATAATTATACATTTATGTACTTTCAAACTGTTTACTTCTTTTTGATACGCTGTATTAATTCAATTATAAATATTGCAATACTGAGAAATTTAATGATATTTACAGTTCAAAGGCGTTCAATCTCGGCAGCCGATGATGGCAGCTCAGCGACTTATAAATGGCCATAATCTGTGCTGATCAAAGCAAACAGCATAGAATGCTTTAAAATAAAAGAGCGATTCGTTTTTACAGTTTCAGAAATATCACTGGAGAGACTAGCAAAAATGTTATGCAAACCTCTTAATAGTGGGTACTTTTTAATTTACATAATTCGGTAAGAATACACAGTCACGTCATGTCACGTTGTTTTGTCCGTCACGTAGGCTAATCTGCCAAATTAGTCCATCGAGCTGGACTAACTCAAAAGTAGTCAAATAGGTTAGCCGAGCAGATAAGTCAATTCAGCTGGACAGACCTAAATCTATTTAGGTATGTTATTCTATCAGATTAGTTCAGCAGATTAGTCCACCTAGATGAACCAACCTCAAAAGTGAAAAGCTAGATCATCCATTTGCCAAATTCAATCAAGGCATACATCACTAGTCAGCCATGCTAGTCTAGTATTTTCCATCTAGCCCAGCGCACTTGCTATAGTTTTATCTACGGCTGCCAGTAATGCGTAGCTCGTCCGTAGCTCTGGATTAATGTTGGCTTAGTCGAACCTGCGCTCCTGCATTTATGTTTTCATTGTAGCAATTTCCGTACAGCACTTTGAATAGACATATGAAGAGAATTAGAGTTAAAAAGAGCTGCTACAAAAGGCAGGGCAGATACTATTGAGTTACCGATGCACGCTCACAACATTAAACCATTTGCAGTAAAATCTACTCCCGGTGTGCCCGGGGCATATTTTCACTTCTCTCCTGCATGCATTATATACGCCCATATTATAAAGCCTTAATAATTGCAAAGGGTTTCGATGAAAATCTTGTCATTAAGTTGACACCGTAAGTAAAGTCCAAAATAAACCAAAAGGATCACGAAGAGAGTGTTTCTATATGGATGACATAACTGCTACTACCTTTAGGCAAATAGACAGTCCACCGTTGGTAAACAGTACGCCTCATTCAAATCCTTAGCCTCTGACGTTGATCGGTACCTGATATTAACACATTTATTGCAAGAAGCAGTCAGTAGTGTTTGTAAACCCCATTAACCTAATAGAAAGTTATTAACCACGGAATTGGAACACGAAAATAACTGGGTTATCTGAGGTTCATAGTATGGTTGATCGACGATTGAAGGTTTACTTTACACTCCGGAATAAATAAGAGGAATCATTACCTTTCGAAACATTTCGGTTGTTGAGAATAACATGTTCTTGCAAAGGAAACAAGAACGGAGCCGTCGTGTCCCTTTTATATAGGATTTTTTTTCTAAAAGTATGTATTTTGCATGGATAAGGTGCTGCAGCCGGTAATGATACGTTTTGATCGAAATGATTGAACAAAGCAGTGACTGTAGAGAGTAGCTCATATAAATAGGTTATTCCTACTGATCACATTTAGGATGTTACAATGTTTTATATACAAGGTGTATTATTCAGTTTTATTATGATAAATAGAGTTGGGATATTTGACCGCCTTCATATCTTTCCTGCTGATCTGTATCCCTTACGTTCCTAGAGGAAAATGACTACCAGCCTGACCATCACCGCAAAAAAGGGAGGTAACGTTATTTGTCTTGTTAGATCTAGGAACAATTTCCCACTAAACACAAGGCAGGGGTCCGTTTCCGTGATTTGTGAAGTGTAAAAATGGCATTAGGGATTTAAGAGATATACTAGAAGATACAAGTTCAAAGAAGGTAAAGATATGTATGTTTTCAAATTGTGAGGATAGTACACGTAACAGTTTGATGAGCATAATTGAATAAGGCCAGTTAAAAACAAACACTCAATCAAAACAATTTGAATAAAGTTGAAAAGATAGTAAGCAAACGAACATATTGTTTACCTATAAAAATATAGGATATATGAGGCCAGGCCGGTCAAGGATCGCACGCGCTTAATATTGTTTCTTCTGAGCTAAAAAAAAATGTTGAGACCCGTGGATATTGTGGAAATTAAATTCAAGTTCACCCTTCCCATTAGTTGAAATCGCATGGCGGGTTTGATTACTTGACCAATGATACTACTTGTTCATGTACTGATGTATGAGTTCCAATGGGCTAGCCTTAACCAATTTAGACGTAGGCGAGCTAACTAGGCCGTATAACTCGTTTTTCAGACAAAACTTTGCATTAATGTTGTTATCTTTATCCTTAAAAGTTTCAAAAATCAAATCACCTCATATGTATGCACGTGTCTTTTATCCTTATTTGTTGGTATGACCCAAACCAAATTAAAATTAAATCCTTGCGGAGGGGGGGGGGGGGGCTCCAATAGCCCGATCAAAATGACACCCGAATTGGGTTGCTTGTTGGATCCGTTTCGAGCAATTGTACATTTTTGGTGCAACGGGATGCTAATAGTTCAAGGTCGTCCCGGGCCTTACAACTATCCAACTTCAAATCGCAGATAGGGTATTTTTTAATCGTTGAAAGGTGATGAACATGTTGGTGTTTCTTTTTATACGTTCTGACGGTTTTTCATATTTTGACATATGTTAATGCAAATGCAAATGGTGCGCCCGCAGGCGGAGTGCCCATCTCTCTGTCATTAGCGTTTGGGCCAGACTCACTCATATAATGTTGCTGTGGTAGTCCAGGCTAAAAATGAGCTAGGTATCACCTGGAAGGAAAGTTTATCTCATGTGGTTTT
>JAMKCH010040933.1:0-13466 GCA_023653785.1 Ophioderma brevispina | reverse complement strand
CGGCATAACTGGCCTTTGCGCACGAAACGATGCACACGACCGACGGGAAATTGCAGCCCAGCTCTTGCGGATCTGCACTTGGCCTTAGATCTGCCTTTACTTCTTTACCACGTCCAGACAGGATTAATTTTGAATTTGGACGATCAGACAGACCAAAAAAACTCAGAGAATGAATGGTTGCTAAATCGGCGGCGATCTGCTTATAAACTCCTCAATCCAGGATCGGAATATTGCCAATGCTACGAACGGACCAAATCAAAGCACAGGCGATAGACGCTGAAGGTATTGTTTGATCCGTCCGCCGATCCTCTCTCAGGACCCATCCCCTAAATTGCATACATGGTCATATAAAATATCTGCACGGTTCGCCTAACCGTCACTTGAGTTAGATCTCAAACTGTTACCAATTGAACAAAGGGTCCTAAAGGAAGTGGAAAAGGTCGGCGAAGAAGGCAGGTATGGCCAAGGGCCCGGCCAGCTGGAGCAGGAAACGAAGCGCAGACGCCGAAAGGAAAGCTACGGCATCTTTCTACAAGGTATTGAAGCAAGTGCATCTCGATACTGGTATATCAAGACGTGACAATGAGACTCATGAACAGTTAGTAACGATTACTTCGAGCGTATTGCCGGCGTAGCTTCCCGGCTGTCCAGTTACAACAAAAGGTCAACTTATCAGTAGCCGAGAGGTACAGCTGCTGTTCGTCTGATTCTTCCCGGTGAGCTTGCAAAGCACGCCGTGAGCGAGGTACCAAAGGCTGTCATCCAAGTACACTACCTCAAGTAGGTTTGGGGCATGGCATGGTAACAAACGGCTCTTTTCAGAGCCACCTATCTTCCAAAAAGAGATGTTGCTCAATGTTACAATTCTATCCCCAGAAATCGAAACGAAAAACAGCACAAGACACAAGTAGTCTAAATAAGTATAAATATGAAAGAGTTATTCCGCGAAAAACAAATATAGACACAAAATAATACACGCCTGCGTTGCTTTCAATTACAGTGTAAAGAGCAACGCAGACAGACAAATCAGCAAATATAATGAACGTCATCGCCTCAGCAGTGTATAAACATACGCAGGCAGATTAAAAATGGATATAAAAGTTAGAGGATGTTGGCATATAGAGTAACTCAGTTATGAAGAAGTAAACAATATAGATGAGAAACAAAATCACATCCGCCGACCGTTTGCAAAGGAAAAACTCAACGGGAAACGAGTGGTAAACAGATATAAAATACAAATCGGATTCGACTTGTTCAGGTTGTAAACTAGGAGTCGCCATTCATTGTTTTCTTTCTTTGTTTGCTCTCTTGTTGTTCACAAACAACAAATGAGGCTAACTAATTGGTGCCAATCTGCTTGCAAGAAAAAGAAAACATCGATGCGTGCATGCGGCCTTGTGTCAATTGCGCGAAAGAAAAACTCGCTTAAAATGAACCCATTTATTGCTGTGATAACACTTTTACGATTGTGCCCAAGTTCAATATTATTAACATAAACATGTATCATTAATATGTTTTACTTCACTTTGATTTTTTTTTTTTTTTTTTTTGTGTTTTGGGCGAATCTGCAAGTGTAAAACCTGAGAGAAGTTGGGAGTGCATAAACAAGCTCTGTACTAAATTAAATTTTAACGCTAACGTTGCGCTCTACTAAGTGCGTAGCGAATATCATTATGGAGAGAGTGCTGAAACGCCCTCTTCGAGGTGTACAAAATTGTTCGGAGGTCAGCAAAGAGAGGGTATATAGCGTTCAGCCAGAAGCTGGTAGGATATTATCGTCCAATCGCCTGAGTAAAGAGAAAAGTAATAATGTCTGGACGTGGCAAGGGCGGAAAAGGACTTGGAAAGGAGGCGCTAAGCGTCACCGCAAAGGTTTGCGTGATAACATCCAGGGTATACAACTAAACCAGCTATTCGACGTGGCCCGTCGTGGTGGCGTTAAGCGATTCCGGTCTCATCTACGAAGAGGACTCGTGGTGTTTGAAAGTTCTTACTGGAGAACGTCATTCGTGATGCTGTCAAATACTGCGAGCACGCTAAAAGGAAAACGGTCATTGCCATGGACGTTGTGGTATGCACTGAAACGTCAGGGTCGCACTCTGTACGGACTTTGGTGGTTAGGTGCTGTAAACCTGCAGTCAACCATATATATAAACGGCTCTTTTCAGAGCCACCTATCGTCCAAAAAGAGAAATTACACCCGTGTTATAAGTCATTAAAGTTGATACAAAAATGAGTAGTAGTACTAATAACAAGTTTAATGTGCAACACTTGATTAGATGTAAACCTGTGTTTTAATACATGTAACATAAGAAATAAGGCGAGTGCAGTAAAATGCTCAATCAAATTTGTTTGAACTAGATCACAACGGTACTTACAAGAAGCAAAGCTGCTGCAAACAATAAAAAACTAAGATGATATTTGCAATAATTCATATGAAAAAAGAATGTACGAAACAACAATTTTTAACAAGCAATGCGTACTATGTCCCTATACGATTTCAGTGACCTATATCCAATGACCAGGCAGAAACCAGGAAAATTATCAAAGAAAACCACGAGAATAACAAAGCACGGGGAAACATAACATATAGCATTATTTAAAAGGTTGCGAAATATGAGTAGTAACTTTTAATGCGAACATGGATTATAAACATTTAATAATTATGACCTGTGGTGCTAAATGTACTACGTAAAGTGTGTGAGTTTGCAATGGCCTATATGTGAAATTTTTATTACAAAAGTTTGTCTCCTAAACGTAGGATATAGGGTATTTTTTGTCATTTACTCGTTTATTTGTGAGATGACACCAAAAAAAAAGTTCTGAAACTCACTCTCGACAAGTACCCTCTCAAAGGCATGTAGTTCCATACGATTTTGTTTCGCTAAATTCACAATCTGCCGCTTTTCTACCCTATATATGCAAAATTCACAGCTTTCATTGACATCATTTTACCTTCTAAGTCCAACTAGTCACAAGATTCGAATAAAACATGTTGCGCATTGCTTTTTTTTTTTTTTGTTTTTATAAAGGAGTACTTAGTAAACTCCTTAGTAAAAGTACTTTATACTGAAACATGTAAAATTAAACATATTTATCCGTGCAACTGTTGATATAATATTGCAGATCTCGCCATGTACAATTGCAGCGCCACTCTTGAATGTACTTATCGATCCGCTCAAAGTCGACCAATCACAACCGGTGCTCAGAACTTTGGCCAACGAGGCGTATCTAAATAGAGCGCAGATACTGGCGAAAAATTCATTCATTCATCCGTGCATTCAAGTTGAATATATTTGACAATGGCGCGTACAAACAGACAGCTCGTAAGTCTACCGAGGAAAGGCTCCTCGCACGCAGTTGGCTACCAAATCGGCTCGAAAATCACTCCGGCTACCGGTGGCGTGTAGAAACCTCATCGTTACAGACCTTGTACCGTCGCTCTACGTGAGATTCGCCGTTACCAGAAGAGTACAGAGCTCCCTCATTCGCAAGTTACCCTTCCAGCGTCTGGTTCGTGAAATTGCTCAAGACTTTAAGACCGTACTGCGCTTTCAAAGCTCTGCCGTACTGCCCTTCAGGAAGCCAGCGAAGCCTACCTTGTCGGTCATTTTTTCGAAGACACAAACTTGTGGCGCCATCCACGCCAAACGTGTCACAATCATGCCCTAAGGTACATCCAGCTAGCCACCGCATCCGTGCGCAACGGCATAGTGGAATTGCCCAGCCAAACAAACGTGGCTCTGGTGTTCAGAGCCACCACAAACTCCACAGTAAGATAAATAGGTCGGTGTCATTGTATCCCCCCCCCTCCAATCTCCAATGGCGAAAGAACACATCACATACATACAAACGACAGAAAAGTCATTTACTTTACTAGTGTCTAAAATACTTGGTTATTGTGCATCTATGAAAATTTGTATCATTTAAACATTTCTGATGAAAATAAAGTGAATCTGACATGAAACGATGAAATGGTGCCGTGGGTCTCCTATTCATAAACGGGGTAAACGGGTAGAAAAAGGCAAATTGTGAAAAGCTTCATTTACGTTCCTTGGTTTTCAAATTGAAAGACATGCATATGACAAACACAAACAACAAATACTTGGGGGAAATGTGTAACGAAGTAAGAAAATGCGGAAAGATAAGAGCTTAAATCAACGTTTCATTGGGATGGGACACATGCTATCGCAATGGATCGGGTTTTATGTATTTTGCATAGTCGGCATGATTGGCGTGTTTCATTACGCCTCGCTTGTTGGAACCTTTAAAAATTGCTTTGATCGATTTCTTTGGAGCGACTCGAGCTCTCTTTTTGTAGATGATGTGGCGAACTGAAATCACCCGCATTCATCATGAATTCTTGCAGCGTTAATGAGCAACAAAAGTAAAACTAAGAACACATTACGCATTTTATCATATTACATTTAATTTCGTGGTTTTATTCAGTCACAGCAAGAAAAAAAAAATACCGAGAATAGTACCGCTAGAAATGTTTTAGCTTGCCCGACTTCCACTTTGGACTAGTATCGTTGTGGATGAAAAAAAAATTACATGTTTGCAAAGAAAAATGTTCATTTTGATGAGCCATGAAGGACAACTTACTTGTTGTGGAAATGGATGTACATACACAGCTACGACGAATCGGTGGATTTCACACACGTCCGCCAAACAGGTTAAAAGCCGAACCGCGCTGACGGTCGCGGTTATTTCTGATTTGTATTTCCTACGTGCATATAGTAAGATAGACGTTTCGTAAGTCATGGTCCTTCTCCCTCAAGAATAAACTTTGAAGAGAACTGCCAGCCTGCGAGCTCACCCGCTTTGTCCAAGATGGTACACGAAGCTGTGAGTGCCTGAAAGAGAAGAAGGGTTCCCTCTCTGCCAGCGATCAATAAGTATATCGCCGCCAACTCCAAGTGCGACGTTGACAGCTTAACACTCACATCAATAACGCTCCAGTCCGGTGGTTACCCAATGGAACCCTGGTGCAGGTCCACAGGGAAGGTTCCATTGGATCCCTCAAATAGGCAACAAGAAATCTGATGCAGAGAAAGAAAACAAAAAAAGGCAAAGCATTACCCGCAAGAAGGCCGTAGCAGAGAAGCGAAGGAAAAAGCGAGGCAGCCAAGGAGTAAGGCCGCAAAGTTAAAAGCTAAAAAGGAAGGCAGCTAAGGCTAAGAAGCGCCCAAGAAAACAACAAGAAAACTACGGAACCTAAGAAGACGGTCAAGAAAGCCCGCAAGAAAGCGACGCCCAAAACGACTGTAAAACCAAAGAAGAAGGCAGCACCGACGAAGAAAGCCGCGAATCCAAAGAAAGCTGCAAGCGGCACCGAAGAAGAATTAAATTTTGCTCAAAAAAACGTCTCTTTCAGAGCCCACCAAATCTCCAAAATGAGATAGTCCGAGTGTCCTTGTAGTTGTTTCATTTACACAGAACCCCCCCCCCCTCCCACCTTACATTGGCCTTTTAAATTATCTGATGTTACTATAGCCCAAGTACCTGTAAGGAAATAAATGTTGATGGGCTAGTAATGAAGTAATGAATGTTGGGTAATGTCGTTGATTAGGTTTAAAGGGGTAATGATTATAAGATCAGGGATACTGATGAGTTTACCGTGAAATAAGATTGAGATTTGGGAGACCATAATCCCATAAGGTTTAGATGTGTTTTAAAAGTAGTAATCATCAGATAGTGGGAGAATATCGCGAACTTAAAAAAGTGCAGGTGGCAACAAGATTTAATATATTCAGCAAAAGACATTAGCTTTTAGGAGGGCTTCTTTGCAACCGTTAGATTTGCAGTATATCAACTAAATCCAAGAAAATACCTAATAAGAGTGAATGAAAATTCCACGACACACGATAAATATATAAATTCTGGCCTATAAATGGGCTGTCTACATTAGTCTCTATGTTTGTATACAATATTTTTTGTTCTTTTTGGTTCTCTTTAAAAACTCCTTTGGCGTTTCCCCAATTTCGTTAATTCGTTTAACTCATGGTACTTGTGTAATTTTGCTTAAAATAAATCTGACTCTGGCGTCTTGGCTGTTGCTTTGTGTACAAAACACTGCTTGTCAAAACTGTCTGGCCTACCTACGTGTAAAACGTACATCTCACTTAAAGTCTTCTTGATTGGCTATTTCATTGCCTAACCCACTAATACTATATTTAGGATTTACTTTTTTGTTTTTGATATATTTATGCATTTATCTTCCATTTGCCTAATGATTACGTATTTTTAGTTTGAATGTCAACACAATCGTACTCTCTTTTTGGAAGTTGGGGTGCTTCCTGGAAAGAGCCGTTTGTTTTGAAAGCCCTGGTCTTAAACTTTGGCCTTGGCGGTCTTTTTTGGGAGTAACAAACCGCCTGGATGTTGGGCATTACACCACCCTTGAGCAATGGGGACACCGCTGAGGAGTTTGTTCAACTCTTCGTCATTGCGGATGGCGAGTTGCAAGCGGCGAGGATTGATCCTGGACTTCTTATTGCTCGAGCAGCGTGGCCGGCCAACTCCAGAATTTCACACCAGATATTTCCATACGGCTGCCAAGTATACATGGGCCCCGGCACCACTCGCTCGCATAATTTGCCGTTGCGCAAGAAACGATGCCACACGACCGACGGGAAATGCAGCCCAGCTCTTGCGGATCTGCACTTGGCCTTAGCTTCTTGCCTTTCCCCCTCCTTTAACCACGTCCAACATGAGTATTTTGAATTTGTACAGCAACAGACCAAAACTCCGAGGAATGAGGAGTGCAAATCACGGGCCGATCGCTTTATAAACCCTCACTTCCTAGGATCCCGATATTAAACAATGCTACGCAACGGACCAATCACCGCACAGTCGATAGACCGTGAAGGTATTGTTTGACCCGGCCGCGCTACTCTCTCAGGATCCCAATTGCATACATGGTCATATAAATATCTGCACGGGTTCGCCTAACCCGTCACTTTTAGTTAGTACTCAAGAACTGTATCATTGAACAGGGTCCCTAAAGAAGTGGAAAGGTGCCGAAGAAGTGCCGTGTGGCCAAGGGCCGGCCAGTTGGCGCAGGAAAGAAGCGCAGACGCCGAAAGTAAAGCTACGCATCTATATCTACAAGGTATTGAAGCAATGCATCCCGATACTGTTATATCAACATCCGTGCATGACATCATGACAGTTTCGGGTCAACGTTATCTTCGAGCGTATTGCCCGCGAAGCTTCCTCCCGGCGTCCAGTTACAACAAAAGGTCAACTATCAGTAGCCGCTAGGTACAGACTGCTGTTCGGCTGATTCTTCCCGGTGAGCTTGCCAAGCACCCGTTAGCAAGGTACTAAGGCTGTCACCAAGTACAACCTACCTCTCCACGTAGTTGGGCATGCAAATGTTTAACAACGGCTCGTTTCAGAGCCAACCTATCCTTCCCAAAAAGAGATTTTGCTCATGTTACAATTTTAATCCCCAGAAATTCGAAACGAAAACAGCAAGAAAACAAGTAGTCTAAATAAGTATAATTATGAACAAGTTATCACGAAAAACAATAATAGACACAAAATACATAACAACGCCTGCTTGCTTTTCATACCGTGTAAATATCAACGCAGACAGACAAAAATCAAGCAAATATATTATGAACGTCTCGCCTCAGCATGTATACCATACGCAGCCAATTAAATAATGATAATAAAATTAAGGAAATGTTGGCATAGAGAGTAACCTTCAGTATAAGAAGTAACAATATAGATGAGAAACAAATCACAAGCACACCCGCCGTTGCAAGGAAAAATTTCCCAAACGGGGGGGGAAAAGAGTCGGTAACAGATTTAACATCACAAAGGATCGACTTGTCAGGGTTTGTAATAGAGTCCCATTCTTGTTTT
The DNA here is from genome assembly GCA_023653785.1 of Ophioderma brevispina. Classification (NCBI taxonomy): domain Eukaryota; kingdom Metazoa; phylum Echinodermata; class Ophiuroidea; order Amphilepidida; family Ophiodermatidae; genus Ophioderma; species Ophioderma brevispina. Next base: position 5,591 of record JAMKCH010040933.1, on the reverse strand, counting down.
CTTTTCTTTGTTTGCCTCTTCTTGTTGTTCACCAAACAACCAATGAGGCTAATATTGGTAGCAATCTGCCTTGCAAGAAAAAAAAAAAAACCCTCGATGCGTGCATGCTGCCTTGTGTCATTTGCGAAAGAACAATCTCGCTTAAAATGAAACCCATTTTATTGTGCTTTTATAACAGCTTTTAGATTTTGCCCCAAGTTCACTATTATTAACTAACATGTCATCATTAATATTTTACTTCACTTGATTTTTTTTTTTTTTTGATGTTTCTGGCGATCTGCAAAGTGTAACACCTGATAGAAGGTGGGGGGCGTGCATAAACCAGCTTCTGTCAGTTCTAAATTAAATGTGACACGCGAACGTTGCGCTCTCCTACGGGCGTACGAAAGCATTATGGGAGAGGAGTTTGCTGAAACGCCCTCTTCGACGTGTACAAATTTCTCGGAGGTCCGCAAAGGGAGGGTATATAGCGGTCAAGCCGGACAAGGTTATTATCGTCAATGCTGAGTAAAGAAAGTATAATGTCTGGACGTGGCAAAGGCGGAAAAGGACTTGGAAAAAAAGGAAAAAAAAAAGCGCGTAAGCGTCACCGCAAGGTTTTGCGTGATAACATCCAGGGTATAACTATACCAGCTATTCGCCGTCTTGCTCGTCGTGGTGGGGTTAAGATCTACGAAGAGACTCGTGGTGTTTTGAAAGTCTTCCTTGAGAACGTCCCATTCGTGATGCTGTCACCTACTCTGCGAGCACGCTAAACGAAGGAAACGGCACTGCCATGGTGCGTTTGTGTAATGCCCTGAAACATCAGGGGTCCACACCTGTACTCTTTGGTGGTTAGGTGCTTTAAAAACCTTCAGTCCACCATATTAAACAAACGGCTCTTTTTCAAAGCCACCTATCTTCCAAAACGAGAAATGACACCCGTGTTATAAGTTATACGAAAATGAGTAGTTAGTACCTTAATAACAAGTTTTGTAGTAACACTGATTAATGTAACCCTGTGTTTGTAATACTGTAACATAAGTAATAAGCGAGTGCAGTAACATGCTAATCAAATTTGTTTGAACTATATCACAACGGAACATTACAAGAATCAAAGCTTGCTGCAACATAAAAAACTAAAATTTATTTGCAATAATTCATATGAACAAAGATGTACAAAACAGCAATTTTTTAACAGCAATGCGTAATATGTCCCTATACGATTTAAGTTGACTATAATATCCAATGAACAGGCAGAAAACCAGACACTGAGCAAAGAAACACGAAAATAACAAAAGCACGGGGAATACATATAAAATATGCTTAATTTAAAAGGTTGCGAATTTGAGTATTAACTTTCACTGCGAACATGGATTATACAATTTAATAATTATGACCTGTGGGTGCTAAATGTAACTACGTCAAGTGTGTGAGTTTGCAAAAATGCCTATATGTGCAATTATATTACAAAGTTTGTCGTCTTAACGTAGCGGATATAAGGTCAATGTCATTTTAGTGCTCTCGATTTCTGTTGTAATTACCCAATAAATAAGTCTGAACTCTACTCTCCGGCCAGTACCCTCTCAAAGGCATGTAGTTCCCTACCATTTGTTCGCTAAAATTCCAAATCTGGCCGCTGTTTTCTACCCTATATCAATTAAAAATTCCAGCTTTCATTTGACATCAGTTTTACCTTCTAAAATCCAAATAGTCGACAAGATATCCAATAAAACATATTGGCGCATTGCTTTTTTTTGTTGCTTTTTTAAAGGAGTACTTAGTAATCCTAGTAAAAGTAACGTTATACTGAAATGTAAAATATACACCTATTTTCCGTGCAAACGTGTTGTATAGTAATATTTGCATCTCGCCTATGGACCATGCAGCGCCACTATTGAAGGTACTTATCGATCCGCTTTAAGTCGACCAATCACAACCGGTGTCAAGAAGGTTGGGCCAACGAGGGTATATAAATAGAGCGCAGATTACTGCGAAAAATTCATTCATTATCCGTTCATCAGTGAAATATTTGAAAATGGCTAGTACAAACAGACAGCTGTAGTTAGACGGAGGAAGGCTCCTCGCAAGCAGTTAGGCTACCAAAGCGGCTCGAAAATCAGCTCCGGCTTACGGTGGGCGTGAAGAAACCTCATCGTTACAGACCTTGTACCGTCGCTCTACGTGAGATTCGCCGTTACCAGAAGAGTACAGAACTCCTCATCCGCAAGTTACCCTTCAGCGGCTGGTTCGGAAAATTGGCTCAAGACTTTAAGACCGGAAACTGCGCTTTCAAAAGCTCGCCGTAAAAATGGACCTTCAGGAAGCAAGCGAAGCCCCCTTGTCGGTCTTTTCGAAGACACAAACGTGTGCGCCATCCACGCAACGTGTCCCATCATGCCTAAGGACATTCCAGCTAGCACCGCCGCAATCCGTGGCGAAACGGCATAGTGGAATTGCCCAGCACAAACAAACGGCTCTTTTCAGAGCCCACCCAAAACTTTCCAAAGAGAGATTAATGTCGGTGTCAATTGTACCCCCCCCCCTCCTCCATAACAATGCCGTAATAAAAACAAGCACATACATACAAACAAGCAAAAAAGTCATATAACGTACTCGTGTCTAAAATACTTGGTATTGTGTCATCCTATGATTGTATTTGTATCATATGAAACATGTTGACTTGATGAAAATAAAGTGAATCTGAAATGAAACGATGATGAAATGGTTTGCGGGGTCTCCTATACATAAACGGGGGTGGAGTAAGGTAACGGGTAGAAAAAGGCCAAATGTGCAACGCTCATTACGTTCCTGGTATATACAAAATTGAATAAACATGCATAAAAACAAAAACCAACAATACATTGGGGGAAAAGTATACACGGAAGTAGAAAATGCTGGAAAGATAAGAGCTTAGATCAACGTTCAATGATGGTACACATGCTATCGCAATGGATCGGAGTTTATGTATTTTGCATAGTCGCACGATTGGCGTGTTTCATACGCATACTCTTGTTGAGCTTTAAAAATTGCTTTGATCGCTTCATTTGGAGCGGACTCGGCTTCTCTTTTGTAGATCTGGTTTGCGAACTTGAAAAATCAACAGCATTCATCATGAAATATCTTGCAGCGTTACTGAGCAAAAAAAGTAGGAAAACTAAGGAAACACATTAGCATTTATAATATTAAATTATAATTTCGTGGTTTTATTCAGTCCACAGCAGAAAAAAAAAAATACCGAGAAGGAGTTACGCTTGAAATGTTAGCTTGCCCGGCTTCCACTGTGACAAGTATCGTTGTGGATGAAAAAAAAAAAATACATTGTTAGGCAAAGAAAAATGTCATTTTGATGAGCCATTAAAAGCACAAACTTAAATTGTTGTGAAATGGGATGTAAATACAAACAGCTACCGACGGAATCCGGTGTGATTTCACACACGTCCCCAAAACAGTTGAATGTCGAAAGCCGAACCGCGCTGACGGTCGGGGTTATTTCTGATTTGTATTTCATACGTGCATAAGTAGATAGACGTTCGTAAGTCATGGCTTCTCCTAAGAAGAAAAACTTTGAAGAAGACTGCCAAGCCGCGAGCTCACCCGTCTGTACAGAGATGTACAACGAATCTGTGAGTGTCTGAAAGCGAAGAAGGTTCCTCTCTGCCAGCGATCAAAAAGTATATCGCCGCCAAAATACAAGTGCGACGTTGACAAGCTTAAAACACTCACATCAAGAACGCTATCAAGTCCGGTGTTGTAGCCAAGGGAAACCTGGTGCAGGGCACAGGGAAGGGTGCCAGTGGATTCCTTCAAAAAAAATAGGCAACCTAAGAAAATCTGATGCAGAGAGAAAAAGGCAAAAAAGGCAAAGGCATTAAGCCCGCAAGAAGGCAGTAGCAGAGAAGCAGAAGGAAAAAAGGGAGGCAGCCCCAAGGCAAGAAGGCCCAAAAGTAAAAGCTAAAAAGGAGACAGCTAGGCTAAGAATGCGCCCAAGAAAACAACCAAGGAAAACGACGAAACCTTAAGAAGCGGTCAAGAAAGCCAGCAAGGAAGCGACGCCCAAAAAGTACTCCTGTAAAAACAAAAGGAAGAACAGGCAAGGCAGCACCGACGAAGAAAGGAGAAAGCCGCGAAGCCAAAGAAAGCGGCACCGAAGAAGAAAGTAAAATTTTGCTCGAAACACCCAAAGCGGCACTTTTCAGAGCCACCAAATCTTCCAAAATGAGAATATGTCCCGAGGTCTTGTAAAGTGTTCATTACACAGAACCCCCCCCCCCCCCAACCTTAACATTTGGAATTTATATATTATTCTGATATGTTACTATAGTCCCAATACCATGTCTATGAACTAATGTGATGGGCTAGGTAATGAAAAGGAATGAATGTTTGTAAATGTCGATGAATTAGGTGTAAATGGTTTTTAAAATGGTTAAAATTATTATAGCAGGGATTATGATAGGTTTTACGAAATAAGGATTGATATTTGGAGGACACATATTCCATTAAGGTTTAGATGTGTTTAAAAGTAAGTAATCATCATGAATAGTGGAGAATAATCCGGAACTAAAGGTGCATTGATGGGGCAACAAGATTTAATATATTCAGCAAAAGACATATCTCTTAGGGAGGGTCTTTGCAACCGTTAGATTTGAAGAATATCAACTAAATCCAAGAAAATAAATAATAAGAGTGAATGAAAAATTCACGACACACGAAAATATTATAATTACTGGCCGATAAATGGAGCGGCTACATTATAGCGTCTATGTTTGTATAAATAGTTTCATTGTTTCTATTTGTTCTCTTTAAAAAACTCCTTGGCGTTTCCAATTTTCGTTTAACTTCACTTGTACTTGTGTAATTTTGCTTAATAATAGGACTTGGGAGTCGTGGTGTGCTTGTCTGTACTAAAAAACACTGCTTGTCCAAAATTGTGTCTCTGGCCCTACTCCGTGTAAATGTACATTCTTAAGGAGCTTCTTGATGGTATTTCATTGCCTAAACCCACTACTACTATATTTTATGATTACTTTTGTTTTTATTTATTCATTTATCTCCACATTTTGGCCTATGATTTACGGTATTAGTTGAATGTCAACACAATCGTACTCTCTTTTTGGAAGTTTGGTTGGCTCTGAAATGAGCCGTTTGTTTTGAAAGCCATGGTCTTACATGGCCTTGGCGGTCTTTTTGTGGAGTAGCACCGCCTGGATTGTTGGGCAGTACACCACCCTTAGCAATGGTGACACCGCTGAGGAGTCTGTTCAACTCTTCGTCATTGCGGATGGCGAGTTGAAAGTGGCGAGGATTGATACTGGTCTTCTTATTGTCTCGAGCAGCGTTGCCGGCCACTCCAGAATTTCAGCAGCCAGATAATTACTGGACGGCTGACAAGTTATAAGGGGCCCGGCACCAACGCGCTCAGCATAATTGCCTTTGCGCAAGAATCGATGCACACGACCGACGGGAAATTGCAGCCAAGCTCTTGCGGATCTGCTCTGGCCTTAGCTCATTGCTTTCTCCTTACCACGTCCAGAAATGATTAATTTTGAATTTGTACGATCAGACATACCAAAACTCAGAGAATGATATGATTTGCTAAATCAGCGGCGATC